>CAAKHB010002495.1:158717-169539 GCA_901007665.1 Aeoliscus strigatus
AGAAACAGATAGCAGAGGGGGCTGAGAAGGAGGAGGGGGCGGGGGGTGTACACCATTGCTGCTCATAAAGCCAACAGCTGTGTGGGTAATGTTTTGTGACACTGAGCCTCTCCGAGCCCTTCTGTTTCCCAGAGAGCTATAGGAGACGCCATATTCCGTCTTCACAAATGGCTCTGTCATTCACCCCCTAAGTCTTAATTATCGCTCCCGGTTTTTTGGCCACGTTTTGCTCAGGCGTATGGATCCATCTGTACGCTGTATAATTCCACTCCGCAATTTACAAGTGGCATTTATTACAATGGCCTCGGCAGCGTCTCCTCTTTAACACCAGCAAGACGAGGGGGAACAAAAAAAAGTGTGCAATCTGGCAGCAACAGTGCCCACCCTCAATTCCCTCAAATCTCTCCCCTCTTTTTTTTTTTTTTTGCATCTGTACTCATACTCTCTGTACGACTATCTCTCCACCCCTGTACTACAGATTTACTGTGTGTGCGTGTTTTCCCTTTGTTATTAATTTAATTTTTATGGGATTCACAGTATTCGCTCAAACCGCCCCCTGTTTGCCTTGAAGCAGAGGAAAAGGAAATAGCTGATGTTGATTCCCCCTCCCTCCTCTCCCCCTCAATAATTCATTTTGGATTAATTCCCCCGTCTTCAGAGACGATCCTAATTTTTTATTATTTCCACTTCACAGGCTTGATGACATCCCCATATCCACATATCACATCCAGGGGAAACTTCACACCCAGCAGACTGTTCTCTTTTCCTGTCTCCCTTTCCCTTCGCACTTCTCGCCCTCCGTTTTCTCTCTCTCCATCCATCTCTTTACATCCTTCCCATTCTGTTTCTCACCAGATTGAAGTTACTACCCAGCCGCTGGGCTCCCATCTATAGAGACACCCAGGA
Organism: Aeoliscus strigatus; assembly: GCA_901007665.1. Taxonomy (NCBI): domain Eukaryota; kingdom Metazoa; phylum Chordata; class Actinopteri; order Syngnathiformes; family Centriscidae; genus Aeoliscus; species Aeoliscus strigatus. The sequence goes on from CAAKHB010002495.1 coordinate 159,624, forward strand.
AAAAGTGGACTCTGTCTCTCCCGCCTCCTGCCGTCAATATGTTTGAGTGTGGACTGTGCACGTCACGTCTGCTCGTCGCTCGCTATTCATATAGGAATGAAATGACACTGATCCCTCATTGCCATTGAAGTGTCACGGAACAGAAAATTATACATTCATTTGCTTCTTCTTCCTCCCCTCATGCAGTCTCTCTTGGCTCCCTCGCCACACTCACTTGTCAGTTTCCACCGCCATTAGTGAAGCTCATTGGCAGGTGGACGCTCAAGCACCTCACATAGCAGCTCTCTTTTGTCTCCTCCCTGCATTTTTTAGTTTGTTTCCTTTGTCCCTCGACCCCCTTTCTGTTTGTCTACACTTTTCAGCATCCCCGTCTATGATTTTCTACACACCATTCTATTCCTCAGCCTTTCATTCAGCCTCTGTATGCGTCTTTCTGCCAATATTCTTTCCTTCTTCACAGGTCTTTTTCTTTCTCTGCCGGGTTTTCTCCCTCCGTTTTTGTGAAACAGTTTCTCAAATTGGCCTTCTTCACGTTTTTAGTGACCAGTTCGCTGCTCAAACACCTACCAAGCACTCACACACTCAGACAGACAGACACACACACACACACACGATATCCCATCTCCAATTCAGTAGGCCCTGAATTTCCCCAGAGCTCTGGTGCGGTGGTGGTTGCCTCTGGAGTCCGGCTGTGCAAGATGTGTTGTCTGCTCCCTTACCATTCAATTACCCTCCTGTAATCTGACAGGCTCCTCGTCGTGGCCTGCATTGGGACAATTACCAGTGTGTTTGAGTCTGTGTGTGTGTGTGTGTTTGTGCCTCCAGCTCCCTATTTGTGTGTGTGTGCCTGCTATTGCATCTACCTCAGTGCTTACATTCCTGCATATCAGATGCATGCAGAAGCAGGTTTTTGCATTTTTTTGGTCCTAAAGTCACTTGACATTCTGCTGCACGCACAGAAACACGTTGACAGAATGGAAAAAACTCACTCACTCCCGTAAATCAAGCCCAACATTTTGTTTTCTTATCCCCGCTGTCATCTCTGTCTTGTTCCTTATCAAGCTCAACCCACCATAACGCCATACATGAATCTCTTAGCGCTCATTTTGTCATGTTCCCCTAATCATTGTCCCCTTGTTTTCTCTCTGTATCTCCATCTATTCTCTGCGCCCCTCCGCCCCTTCACTGTCTGTGCGAGGCAGGCTGGCTCTCCGTGTTGACCTGAGAAGGACTGACATTCAGAGGCCGGTCCCCTGCCTGCAGCACTGACATTTCTGCCAGACTTTGATGGCGCCTTTGAACAGAGATGTGTGGAGGGAAGAGCTGCCTGTCTCTCTGCCTTCCAGCAGCTCTCGCTCTGCCTCCCCACCACTCAGAGTGAGATGTACTCCAACAGCCTGCTCTTGCCTGAACACACGCATGTATATGAATAGAATAGTTTGTATGTTTCACAACCCCTGAACCCATTTACTCAGGTGTCTTATTTTACTGCCTCTGCCAGTTTATGCATACATCTGCACGGATGAATTTATACGCATGTATGTCAAAAAAAAAAAAAAAAAACACCTGTGCAGATACACAAATACACACGCTTATAATCACAGACCTCCTGCTGGAATGCCTTCAAAGGCCCACATTGCTCCCCTCCCGATGAAACTGGCGCAGGAAGAGAGGCAGCGGAGCAGAGTGTCGAAGGGGACCTGGTTATCTCTACCTTTCTCCTATCTACCCAGCCCCCTCCACCCACCCATCCTCCCCTACTGAGGTGCCTTCAAAGAGACCCATGTCACTCCAGTAACCCTGAAGCCCCTCTGCTACGCCCACTCCCCTTTAAAACGCCTTCCACTCGTCTCTAACCTCTCTTCTGTGCTCCATAGTAACCGGTGCATCACAAGGCAGCAAAATACAAAGGGTGAAATAAATACAAAGAAATACAAAAAGAAAATTGCTTGATGGGGGTTATTCATTTGACAATCAGTGCAGCGTGATATAAAAATGGTGCTCTGTTCTCTTAAACAGTGAATGCGGGTTCAGTGCCAAGCTGCTTTGGCAGATTCCTCTCTCTCTCTCTCTCTCTCTCTGTCTCTCTGCTGTCAGTGAAGGGATTTTTTTGTTTCATGTGTTGGCGGTAAGGACCAAAGCATGTGGTGCTCTGCGAGTCTAATTAAAATGACTTGGCTATTTTGCCATGCGATGGTGTCTCCAAGAGTTGGATGAGAATTGAAACACTTAATTTTGTTTCGCTTGGTTCCTCCTCTCTGCGGAGTTGGACGGCACTGAGCCTTGATGAGAGTGTGGATCTGACAGCTGTGCATGCATGTGGATTCAAACGCGTATGTGTGTGTGTGTGTGTGTAAGTGTGGGGGGGGTGTACTTTAATAAGTCACCTTATTTGTATTCCATCCTTAAAGTCATAAATAATTTAACTTCCAGTGCAAGAGCGTTAAAATGTCCTGACCACAAGGCACAGGCAGTTTATCAGCAGAGTTTAACTTGAGTTATGCTGGTTTTATTGATGTTCCTGGAAAGACGCACAAGACTGATTTCCCACACTCGTTGATGAAAGATATACTGCCAAAATGTCCGTCTTGTATTATTTCATCCAATTATCTTACTCTTAGTCAATCTTCTTAGAAAGTAAAACAGCCGGGCGTTTGTGACACTAATTTAATTGTGTCCAGACGGTTTCAGACTACCTTCTTGAATCCACCGCTATTTTCCCAGTAAAATTTACTACAACTACTTTTGAAGATGTTGGGTAAAACTTTTATTCTTCTATCAGAGACACATAAAAATGTCTGCTCATAGCCGATATATAGACGATTTATAGCCAGAATGTGTGATTGAATAGCTTTCATGTCTAAACTGAAATGCAGACAAACGTAAACGTGCCTTATGTTCCCTAATTACTTTGGTCCTTTGTTTTCTGTGTGATGAGATGCATTTGTTTGCAGGATTACACCAAAAAAAACCCCAAAAAAACAAAACGACAGTAGTGAACCATTATATTTGTTTGAAGGTGGGGCAGAGAAGGAGTCCACTGAATTGAGGACAGATCCATTGAAATTAGAGACCCTACACTTTTTCTGCTCCCTATTCCTACTACTGGAATGCAGCCTCCTTCTCCCAGGTTGCAGAATTTGCAATCCTCGCCCTGATGCATCCTTCATCGTACGTATTCACAAAGATGCAGGAGACGGGACAGATCCAGCCCTGTTGCACAGCCCTCTGGCCCTAAGGCCCGGCTTGATTCCACCTCAGCCAGCCCTTTGCCAGCTCCCCTGTCTCTCATCTCCCCCTCCCCCTCTCTCCTCCCTCCAAGCTGGGGGCCCTGAGGTGCCTGCAGCCTGCCCGTACTGGGCTATTGATCGGGAACAGGGCTGCAGCTCACCTGCTAATTGAAAGCCGATTGGGGCCCTGGGGCAGAGCTGTAAAACAGGCCCCACATGGCATTAAAGGCTGTCGGCTGACGGACCATTGTAAATCCACCGCAGCTAATCGTGGTGTACATCCATCTGTGTTAGAGCTGGGTGCGCGAGTTCATGTGTGAAGGCCCAGACATGTCGGCCGCACATTAATGACACATCAGGCCACACGTGAAACGTGGGTGCACCTGTCTGCACGTGTCGTGTTTACAAGGTGCTTCTTTGTTTACACGTGCATAAAAATGTGTGTGCATGTTGATTTATGACGAGCAAGCTTACGACAAGCTTTTTGTCCCTAAAAGGGAGACAAGCCCTGACCGGGTAAACAGATTTATGTCTCAACAACATGAGTTATACCTGGTTTCTATGTACACACACACACACACACACACAGATGTTCACCGTGACAGTCTGGTGTTCCCCGACACAGGCGTAACGTCTCGTCTGTAATGGACATCCCCTCTCTCTTTCTTCAACCCTCCTGACAGCTGCAGTCGCCCTTCGTCGCTCCATCTCTCCATTTTCTCTCAGCTTTCTCTTCTTCCTTTGTCGCTGCACAAGTCACACCTGTGATCGTCTGCTCGACTATCTGTCTCTGATGTTAGGTGATGAGGACAGTTTTATAACTATTATAATATTATATATATTTTATATTATAAATAAAGCACAATATGAAATATGTTATTCACAAGTGGACGGGCCAAATGCATCAAATGATAAGACAAGAACAACGAGGTGCACTTACCTGCATGCTTTGGTCAAACTGTGAATGTACCCGTCCATCGAGTTTCCTTAGTTTTTCCTCCCTCCACTCCCCCTCCGTCCCTGTCCGTCTTTCTCGGAGCGGTGTGATTGAGTAGGGAGGGTGCTGGCCGTCCTGCAGCATGGCGTGTGGAAACAGAGGTTAATTGGATTGTAATTAGCGCGGAGGTGATTAATTGATAGCATCTGTAAATTTGGATGTTTCCATTGTAAATGTGACAAATGAGAGCGTGGCAGGCCAGAGAAGGAAGGGCAGGGAGAGAAAGAGAGAGCCAGACACACATCTACCAGCAGGAAGAAGACAGTGTGGAGAGAGAAAACCAGTGGAAGGCAGGAGAGAGAGTGAAGTAGGTGTTGTTACAAATGGCAGATCTGTAAGAGCAGTTGGCAAACACTTTCAATGTGATGTTGTGTATAAATGGTATGAATGATGATATGTTTGAACTTGTAGGGTCAATTTAATTCAACTCACATGAATATTTTACAACATTTTGGGAAATCGGATTACTGCTTTAATACATATAGCTTAGCTTTGCTCAGAGAATGGAAACAAGTGAACACAGGCCTTCCAGGACATCCAGCTGTGGTTCAGCAGGTAGTGTGGGTCCTCCAGTAACAAGAGATTCCTTATTCGACCCTTCTAGGGGCTACGACCAGGAAGTGTGAGTATGAGTGTGAACGGGTGAATAAGGGAACATCGTGCTACTAGAAAAAGGCAGCTGTTCATGCAGGGGTGGTGCTTTATGTCCTGTGCCTGCTGTGATTTTAGCATGAATGTACTGAAACTGTACATTTGTTTTGTTATTCTGGAGTATATGTAGAATTAAATATTGCTATAAATATACAATAAATATGCTTGATACCAATGGATAATAATGACAATACTTGTCAAACCCAGCTCAGACTGATGTGAAATGAATACTTTGTGTAAAAGCTGTATAAAAGCTAAAAGCTATCTATCTAATAATAAATGTGTATAATTCTGAGTAATATTCAAGTTTTAGACATAAATTATAAAAACTTTGCCACTTCTGTGTCTAAAACAGAAACCAAACGTGTGTGTATGTTTGAAGTGAGTACAACACACACACAAACACACACCCTGTGGTTGCAGGATGTAGCTTCATATTTAACATACATTTAATGATGTCTCACACTGTAATCTGTGGTTACTGCTATTGGCTGGTGCACCTGAGGAAATCTGTTTGCACAATGACTTTAATGTTATGCTGAAAAAAAAAAGCTGCCTGCTCATCCATTTCAGCAGTATAGTTACAATGAGGCGTATATGTGAGTGAGTGAGTCTGTCTGTGTGTGTGTGTGTGTGTGTGTGTGTGAGTATGTGTGTGCACACGCAGAACTCTGACAAATGAATGCAGTCTGGCCAAGTTGCCACGAAACAAACTGCAGAGTCATCCAGTAATGCACTGGCATATTCCTGATAAATGGAAGATGGCTGTAACGTGAATGGCTTAATTCTTCTGTTTACCTCACAATCTTATAGATGGAGGATAAATAATTCATCCACAGGGCGTCATTGTTATTGTAAATCACAATACAGTGTTTTAGTTACGCATTATAAAACGGCTGTGTATATATATCGTACCTCTACAGTCTTAACACCCCCTGAACTTTCCCTCAACAACCCCATGTGCATTTTAACCTGGATTATTTATTATATTTCATTGATTACATAAATTAAACATGTATCATCATCAGTGGTATTGATGCAGTATGATTAATATCATAACAGTGGAACTAATTTCCCCCCGAGACTTCCTCCCCATCACATCCACGATACATATCTCGCTGAAAAAGTGAACCTCTTTCAAGAAGAAGTTCTGAATCACCGTAAATATCGACATGAAAATAGTATTTAAAACTCAACATGGTCTTAAATATTTTGTTAAAATGACCTGCATCATCAGATTTTGACTATTTATATAATGTTATGGCTGTCACCGTGTGAAAATATGCCACTTCTCACATGGTGATATGCTGAGATGTGACACATGAAGAGGGTGTGAAAGACGCGTTCATGTGTGCTCATCGAGCATGGGATCCGCTATAGGTGACGTCTGAGCTGATGGTGAGGCGATTTGGAAGCTCAATTTGATCAGACGCAAGTTTTGGCAAAGGAGGAAATTATTTTTGGCACATATGCAGAGTATGCGTGCTGCATTTAATGCGGTAATAGAAAAGCTGTGCAAGTCTTTACCCAGAATGATACAGAATGAATACTTTTTACACTTGCTAGTTCTTTAATTTTACTTCTTGGGCAGGTGTCAAGAGTATGAAAACCTTTTCAGCGGGCATACGGATGGCTCACGATTGCCCATGCGGTTCGTTGCTCAACGGAACAAATTGTTCATTAACTGAGGGCCTAATGCTCTAACAAATGTTCCAGGAACATTGCTGCGGTGGTCCACACGAGGATGGAATTAAGCTAATCAAATAAGCCTCCAGACAAGTCCTATCAGACAGCACCAGACTGCAGCAATGAGCCCACGTCCCAAAATTTACATTTCATCTTCCCCGGGGGACAGGTAGGGTCCCACCTAGCGACCACTCTCCCCCCAATCAGCATTCGGGTCCTGGAGCAAGAGGAGGTGGTTCCTGGCCATAGAACACTGAACCTCTCTCGCTACTTCCTGGGCACGCTTTCTGACAAATAAGGGAGAGAAAATAGAGAAGATGACAGCAGGGGAAATATTTGCTGTTGTGTTTGGAACGCTCAGATCCCAAGAATGAGGGCCGGGCATGTTTGCGCAGCTGTCTGTCTTCCAAGCACTGAGTGTATGAGTGTGTGCCCGCTGGAGTCGGTTTGTTTGTCAATGTCACTATGCCTGTACTATGTAGGTTATTTATGCCTTTGGTTGTGTGTTTCTTTCTCTGTGTCTCTCTCTCTCTCTCTCTCTCTCTCTATCTCTATATATATATATATATATATATATACACACGTATATATATATATATATATATATGCTTGCATGTTGCATGGGTATTACAGTGTGTGGATGGTTGGGTGTGAATCCAGGGAGAAGCAAATCCATCTGTCTTTCTTGGATAGAGATGCCAGAAAAGAAGAGAGAAATTCTGATGCAAGAGAAGCAAGAGGAGGAAGAGCCAAATAGATGCCCCTATACGTTGTCTCCTATTCGGTCCAGATGTCCACTAATGTGTCGTCCTCCATGTTTGTGTAGTATACTAATTACTTGAGAGTGTTTCATCATGCGGATCAGCTGGTTTCTGTGAATTGTGAATGAAGTTTGTAAAAGGCAGGAGCATTTGTTTTGAGTCATAAATTTTAGTCGGCGAAGGTGGGAATGAATAAAAACACTTTTTTGGGGAATGCTGTAATTCCACATAGTATATGACAACACAACATCTGGACGGAGCTGATATCCTTGATGTAAATGTTGATTCTGGCAATTGCCCAAACATATGGTGGATTTTAGAGACACTTAAATTGTCTAAACAAGAAGTGAAATCTAGCGTTCTACAAAACGCTGCAACAACAATCAACCTTTAAAACAAAAAGTCAAGATCTGCCAACAAACCCTTCACAGCAGAGAAAATGTACCAGCTGGGGTACACCACAACTTAAATACTTTAGATAGGATTGCAACATGGAGACCGAGTTGCCAGAATACACATTACAACACACAATATGTATGATTTCTCCACCAACGTTATGTGAGTAAGAGCGAGAGTGGGAAAGCATGTTGGGGCGGTGTACGTAAGGATGCATGCACATGAGTAACACCAGTCTGCTCGTTACACTCCCTCAGTCCTTGATCGGGGCTGCCACTCACAACTTGAATCCTTGTTTCCTGTCTCATGTTTGCATGCTCCTCCAAGCCGCTGTCCTCCGAGGCCGAGACGCCAGTGACAAATTAAAAAAAAAGAAACTCACAACACTACAGCCAGCTGCAACCGAGAGTTTTATGACGACACAAATAAAAGACGGGGTTTAAAAAGTTGACCTCAATGACTTTATTGATGTCTAGTAAATAATTTAGCAGTGCTCTGCAGTCAAAGAACATTGCGTAGCTGTGAAGCCGAAAGGATCTCACAAAACAAGCCTGAATTTAAAGAGGCAATAAACATGGTTTCTGCTTTAACTTATCATTATGAAGTAAACGTTGATCGTGCATTGTAGCGGCTGTAAAATAACAACGTCATCAGCGTTAAGCCTACCTGCAAGTCTCGCTTTTAGTATGCCCATCTTTGGAGGCCTCGATTTACAGGATGTGAGAACACTTTTTGTCTCCTGAGCCAAACACACAGGAGACAAGGAGCATGTTTATTGAAGAAGTAAAATAAAACTGTCATTCTTTTATATGAGGCAATAACATATTTGGAGTATTGCTTTGTGCAAACGAGTCAAACATCAGAAATTAGAAGAAAGTGTGTGTGTGTGTGTGTGTGTGTGTGTGTGTGTAAGTGGGGGGGGTACGTTTGAGGCAATTCAGACTGATAAGCTACTTGATTTCTTTCTCTTTGTAAACACATGAAGAAATCTGATAACTTGTCAACACACAACTCATTGTGAATTTGTTTTCGTCACATGACATCCACAAAAATGGTGCTTCTTTCTGCCCTTCCATTTCCAAACCACGTCCATTCCGCATTTAGCAACATGCGATAAAACATCCCTTTCCCAGTCAGACACATTGCACCTTGAAATCGGCCTATAGGATCTAATCTTCACACAGATGGCGCCATTATTCTATAATGTGCAATTACCATTTAACTCATAATGGATAGTTAAAGCGAAATAAGATGTCTATTGCCACTTGATGCTGCGGTTTATACCTTCCTGCAGACTGTTTGACTCCTTCGCAGCGCATCACCAATCGACAATCACCAGCAATCAAACAAAGACAAAGATGCAGGCTCGATGACCTTGTATGAAGGAATACTTGATACATTTAGAACTTTTAGAGGGGTTTAAAGAATTACATTTAATTCGGATCGTGGGTGAGAGGTTTCCAGCAGGCCATCATCCATTTATGACATACGGTACATTCATAACCTGGCATTTAGAACAGTAACAGCTTGATAAACAACAAATACATTTATGCGGTAAAATAAAACCTTATTGTTCAGCTGCAGTGTCAGCAATGAATGAAAAAGAAGAAAACATTACGCCCAGAGGTACAAAAGGTGATTAAATAATGGAGCTAAACATTACACAACGTAGGTTTTATTGTTATTGGACCTGCAAGGACAGAGGGGGTGGGGGCTGTATGCTTTGCCACTGGGGCCAATGTGGTTGATACTTATGATTTAATTACATGCAATAATTACAATACCAAGTGAGGTTCAAGCAACTGAATGTTATTTCATATCTGATCATTGTGTTGCAAAGCCCTGAGGTGTGTTATGCAAATGTCTGTTGCACAAAGACTGTTTAAATATTCATTTGGCATTTTTTTAATCTGAACGACACAGTAACGAATGATTTTTATTCTGTAAAGTATGGCAAAACATAAATACTTTTCGAAAAAAGTGTGTCGTTATCATTGAAAAAGTGTGTCGTTAAGTGTGTCGTTGTGTCATGAGGCTCCAGAGTCCTTCTCTTTCTGCATGATCGGCTCTTGAATCTCCGAAGATTGGACACTTCTTCCTTTGTTCAAACTGTATGTTCTGGTAGCAAAGAGATTTACAGAGAGATTTGGTGCTCACTGGTCCTGGCTGATGGGTATCTTGTGAGTCTTGTGAGA
>CAAKHB010002495.1:169565-201843 GCA_901007665.1 Aeoliscus strigatus
GTGGGTGCTTGTGTGTTTTTACGTGTGCCTGCGTGTGTGCACGGTGTGTATGTGTGTGTGTTTGTTGATCATGTACATGGCACTTTTAGGCCATGTCCACGCGTATGAAAACGAGCTGTATTTATTCCTTTTTCCCTGGCTCCATATCTAGAAAAATTTGCATCCTAATGCATCCTCAAAAACGCACTGACGTTCATACCAATTACCAAAAACAGAGAAGAAGAGACGGTACTTGGTTGGCACTTGATTGTCTGCCAGGCACATTCAACTCTCCAATACGTGACTTCTGACAAGAGAAGTTACCGGAACATGATGCCGATCTTGTCGGAGTTACTGCAGTAACAAGATGGGCTCACTTTCAGTGGCTGCCGCTTGAAGTTAACGACCAAAAACACAGAGAACCGTAAAAAATGTTACACGATGGCGAGATTCAACACGGCGCTACACAGACAGACTCAGAAATATAAACACTCATGACAGCCCCTGCGTTTGCAGGATCTGTGTGGACGATCAGCCAAACCAATGTAAAACGTGCTTTTACACTCCCAGTCGAATCAGTGTACCAGTGATAGCTGTATCTATACAAAGACAGAAAAGAAAAGGTTAAGAACGGGGGCTGGCGTGTGAAGCAAAGGTCAAGGTTTAACTTTGAAAACTAGAAAGACTTTGGTTTAGTCCTACGTCTTTTTAATCTTTGAAAGACAACAGGGGATAAAGATAAAAAACAAAAGCAGATTGTATCAATAAAAACAATTACAGCACACTGTAGTATTACTAAAACTAATTGCTTTTAATTATGCACACGGACACACTTTGTGATTGACTGTGCGATGGCTTCCCAGTTCAGTGCACTTGAGGAAGGCATACAAATTAGAGGTCGGAGTAATACATATTTATAACTGCAAAAACAGTATAACACAGTATTAAACTATGTAACTCGCAAAGCAATGGAGGAATGAGCCATGTCAGTGATGTCATATTTTTTTTGCATTGATATTCCTCCGCTATCTGCTCTGTGAATGTGACAACTGAAGGGCTTACAGATGAATAGGGTAATGTCTTTTTTTGTGTCGAGAAATAAGAATTATTGGACAGTAGACAGACTCTGACATGGATTACCAATTCCTCATTTGTGCGATATTAGATGTTACAATTGTCCGCCGAGCAGAGTTGCAAGCCAGCTTTGAAAGTGACTGCTGGAAATACACAAACACACACACACACACACACACACACACACACACACAGACACCCTGTCAGACGTACAGAAGTCGCAACAGTTCATATAAAGTTTGTGTGGCTGCCTCACTCATCAATCACACCTCGTACTCACCCTCATTTGGCCATTTGATATCTGTTTGGTTATTGCCTTTCCTATTATTGTTGCTGTAGTGTGACACATTCCCCGACAGCTCTTATTTCCTCATATTATAAGTCATCAATTAATACAGAGAAATGTAATTATTGTGACAAGTGATCTAATGTAAGCTTTGGTTATGAGAATGGATTGTGACAGGGTGTGAAGCTGCCATACAAGGTGCTGAATTCTCACCAACGCTTTCTTACAGCATCACTCACACATGGTGACTGAGGACAGAGTCAGTGTCTGCGTACAGACTTTTTTCAGTGGTGTATAAGAGCCTCAGCTTCATTTAAGTTGATGAGTGTTTTCAGAGAATTGATGAGAAACAACTACATGATACAGTGAAAGACAGCACTGTGGTTTGACGAGCTGTGACACATGTCTCCAAGGCAATGAACACACACACTGCAAGCAAATCGGCAGTCTGACTGTCCACACTGTCATCAGCAAGTGATCAGATCGGATGTGTTGAAATGAAAATATGAGCTTTAGACACAAATGTATTATCCTTAAGATGTTCAATTATCAGTCAAACCTATTTATGCTCTCAGTGTTCTGCATTTGTCCTGTCTTTCTTTAAATGTATTCACTAATCATACCTCTGCCGCAAAAACATTCATTAAATTGTTATTGTGTTATTTTATTTTATAAACATTTTATAACATACCAGGCTGGTTGTCAGGAGTGTGTTCACAGCTGGTGGACGGGGACATCAGCAAGACACTTTGTCCACTGTATATTTCTTCTTCTCCATCTTTTCTTTAACACTATTGTATATATTATAGTTTTTTACAGTTAGATAAATCATTAGTATGTTTTTCTTTGTTTCTCTTTTTAACTGCTGTAGACAGAAATTTCCGGTTCTGATTCTGATAAACGACAGTGTTGGATGATGCTCCACCCCTCCAGCAAGGTCCATGAAAGGTGGCCCAGTAGTTTCTACATGAGTGAACCAAGCAGACAGACAACTAAACAAACAACCATCTGTGGGTGAAAACATGACCTCCGTGGCAGAGAAAAGTCCTTTTTGAAATCTGAACTCTAAGCTACTTGCAGGCAAAAAAGTATGGCACTACGATGTGGCTAAGACCGGGCCCTGTCCGGTTTTGACAGTAGTGACAGCATCTAATGTGAGTACATGACATTCCTCACATTTTGCACCAGGCCCAGAGGCCCCTGTTCGCCCTGGTTTTGACCTCCCTTCCCTCAAATGCCCTGGCTGTGACTCCTCTATGGCTCAGTGGCCTTGTCCCATACACTAATTCTCTGACTAAATTCACATCCTCCCCTCCTACTCATGCATCATCCTGCATCTATATCTTTTTATTCCTCATGCTTAGCCCTGTCCTCTCTTGTTTCATCTTGCCTTATCCTTCCAATCTCATGTCCTTGTTATCCCTCCCCACGTCTCTTCCCAGCACACTACCTCACTTTCCTCCCTCCCTCTCCCTCTTTTCCTTCCTCCCTCTCTTCCCTCTGCTGTGGAGGTCAGCTATGAAACAGAGCCAGATAGGTCACCTGTGTTTAATTACATTAATAAAACAGCCTGTGAGCTAGAATGACCTCACACCCCACAACCCTTTCTACACTAACCAATCCCTCACCCTGTACTCAACCCCACCTTTCCTGTTGTTCTGCAGGCTTAGGTCTATTGAGGCTCCCTGCAGGCCCGGTCCAATTGGTGCCAGGTTGTATTTCATGGCTGATTGCGAGGCATGTGTTTCTCCCTCTTCAGCACTGGTTCCACCCCCAATCTCCAGCGGTTCCCAACATGCTCACTTCACTGGAGGTCATGTCAGAGACTTCTCCCTCCCTCCCTGACCTGCTGTAGGTGGGGGATGCAGAAGAGAAAGTATGCTGGCACACCTCTCTGCAAACAGCTGTAATGGGGGACATGCCCTTCCAGATGAGCTTCTCAGAGGTGTAAACTATTCTGAAACACTCCTACTATTTCCTCCCTATGTAGCCCTCTTTCACTCCAGCTGTACATGAAAAGTACTGTCCGTCTGGTTCAATTAGAGGCGTGAAGAGAGAGAGTAGACCTCCAGCTTATGCCAGGTTTTGGTTCACTTAGCATTGGTGGAGTCTGTTCACTCATTGCATCATAAAGCTGAATTCAGAGGCACACAACTGCCCACTGGGCCAGAAGACAATGGTTAGATGCACATTAAGCATGGCGTATGACAAAGGAGCAGTAAATTACCAATACTGCTCTAACCGTAACCCTCCAGCTCCAACTCTAGCTCAAGCAAGCTCTAACCCCGACCCTTACCCTAATTCAACCCTAACACTATTTTAAAATACAGCTCTAAATCCAACTCTACCTCCAGCCCTAACGCTAGCTCCAACCCTAGCTTTAACCGAAGCACTAACCCCAACCTTTACCCTAAATCAACCCTAACACTATTTTAAAACATAGCTCTTACCCCAACTGTACCTCCAATCCCAACCTTAGCTCCACCCCTAACCCTAGCTCAAACTAGGGTTAACCATGGAAGCCAAAATGTCAGAAATAGTGCTGCCACTGGGTAAAAACCTTTTATCTTTCAAAAGTGCATATTTGTTTTCACACTGACAAACATGCATCCTTTTTGTGGTTTATGATGATAGATAGATGTAAAAGGGCCTTCGGGTCACTGCTGGTGCTTTCTATAAAGAACCACATGAGCCTTCTGCTCAGGCACAAATATGAGAATTACCAGTTGGATTTATGAGAGCTACTTGCAACAGCAGGGATCTAATCTCCTACAGCCACCATTGTGATTCCCATGAACATTCACACCAAGAACATTACCACTTAATGTAGACACACAACTTACAATTTCTTCACAATGGGGATTTCTAGTCTTGTGTGAAGTGTTGCACTCTTTTTGGTTGCGTTTTCTCTATATGTGCCACATTTGTCCTCAGTGAATGTATGTTGATACTGTAGACCCTGTGGCACACTGTGGCCAATACATTATGGGCTAATGACAGAACCACAGGAGCACTCTGGCACCTTAGTGGCTGTGATGGCTTATGCTTATGCAGTCAGATTGTGAGGTAGTACAAGGGTTATTTGCCGTTTGTTTTTATATCCCACAACCTCAACAACTTCTGCTGTCACTAGCGATGGAGTAAAAGCAGAACATCTGCACAACATGTGGAATATTTGATTTAAAAAAAACAACAATCCACTGATATAAAAATCATTTCATGTCAGTGTGCTTTCAACTTCTTTTTTATTTGTTTGAGCTCATCCCAATTCCATACTGCTCAGTAGCACCTCCTTGTAGCCGTCATGTCTGATCCTGAAGTGAATGGTAGTACCCTCTCTGGATGAGTGGTTGCTGGCTGTCTAAACTTACTGTGTACTCCGGTGTACATTAACCCGAACCATTTTTTGATTTTGACTTTAATTTTTCAAAACTTCAACCATGGTATTGGAATAGAACTTCAAAGAAAGGCACGGGTGGGATCAACAATCACCTCTTACAGCATTCAGTAGTGAATACGCCAAACAAGACGAGCATCAAACTCCAATTGTTTGGTGAGTATTATTTGAAGGCCTGCTGCATCTCACTCACTGGTAATAAGGGAGTTGGTGGAAGATGTCAAGGGAGTGAGAGAGCGTGGTTCTAATTCTATATCTAATTCATGTCTGTTTATCCCCACTCACTTTGATTCCCTGCCTGTGAAGCACAACCACCTATCACTATCATTGTTTCTCAAATATAACTCCATATATATTCTTCTGTGTCCATTGATCTCCTCCCTTTGGTCTACTTCATACACTCTTCACTGTCAGAAGGGTTTTCATTAGATTCCCCAACTAGCATATAGTCGTCTCTTAAGCAAACTAAAGACCGTGACTCTTAAAACCCATCTTGTTATTGTATGGTTTTGTACCATTCAGATTCAGGTGGTTATGAACAAGATCACTGAATAAATCACACAAAACAGTACTGCAGCTATGTAGGTTACCATTTTGTTTACTTTACCTCAAAACATCAGGTTAAATGAATATACCTTTCCCCCTTTGCTGCACCCCCCACCCCCCAAAAAAAGATAAAGAAAAATGAAATCTCTTTCCCCAGTTTGAATGTGGGCACAAAGAGAGGCAGAGAGGGGAAAGTTAATTAGATATAAGTCCACGGAGGGGGCTGGAAGGGTGGGCCGCATGGAAACAGATGGGCTAGAATTTATTAACTTGCAGGAGCGCTTCAAGGAAGCCACTGTGACCAGACATTAGGCCAGTCCCTGTCTGGGTGAGTGCTCGCAGGCTGCTGGGTACAGGTAGAGGCTGTCAGAGGCCAAAAATAGAACGCAAATTTATCTCTGGGTTGTTGCAAATGACCCATCAGAGTGGAACAATGGATGCAAGCCGGCTTACCAGTTGACAGTTTTACTTAATGTCTTTGAAGTGACTCTGTATACATGACTAGATCATGAAAGTGAGTAAAAGAATAGAAAAAAGGTTTCCTTTATTTAAAAAAAGACAGCCATTGTTGCTCAAAGTAACCAATTAGGCTTAGCATGTGTTTGGAAGGTGGGGGGAAGGAAGAGTACTCGGAGAGAACCCACGTAGACACGGGGAGATTGCAAAAACAAAAACAAAACAAAAACAAAACAAAAAAGTGTGAGTAGAGAAGGTCCTCCCACAAAAAAACACCACAGGAGTCATTTTTGTATCTGCAATTATTGTGATGTTTTTAAAACAGGCGCCCTCTAGCTGGCGTATAAATAATTAGTCTACTAATTATGTGGAAGTTAATTTTTGTTACGTGCAACCCCATAGAAACATCCGTCTGTTGTAAATGTTTTAACGGTCTCTAAGGTGACATTTTAGGAACAAAGCCCATAAATGTGTGATCGCCAGATATAAACTATTTTTAAGCAACAATCTGCAGTAAATGAACTCACTGTATAAAACTAAGTTGTCACCTTGGCAACTTATTCGACCAAAAAAGTGGACATTTGGGTGACAAATGGAGTTAAATACAATCCTAATATTTTGCTGTTCAGTCTTCCTCCAGGTTGTATATATACAGTATATAAAGAATAAAATGTTTCATAAAAGGTAAAGTATGTGGAACGTTTATGAAATGAAACATTTGCGAGTTTATTGTACTCCGTGTTGGCACAGTTACACAATATCCAGTGTACAACCTTGAGTGCTTGGAGACGTAACAAAAATCCCTTAGACTGCACAACAAAAACAAACAAACAGAGTCTGTCCTTCCACCACAATAAATAGCATATTGGATGGAAGCACACTACAGGGACTGGAACTTTCTTAGAAAACAAGTAGAAAAATGCAATATTATATTGTGCCCCAGAGGTCCTTAGACATCTTAAGAAGGGTGGACTTGGATTGTGCCATGTACTTCGCCTCTCTCTCTCTCTTTCTCTCTCTCTCTCACACACACACACACACACACACACACAAACAGTGTAACACAGTGTCTATAGCATACTATATATACTTAGAGGAAACCAAACAGGATTTCGCAGTAAAGGACTGGTACAGAAAAGATGAAAAAGCATATACATTTAGGTCATATCCTTATATCCCTGTTATTTTGCATAATCCTATCTTTACAAGCCATTCACAGTGTAACTATTCTTTTGTTCAAATAAAAAAATGCACAGGCTTTTTTTAGCATACATATTGCCTGTTGGCTCCATATTTCCTTGCTTTAAATATACATAAAAATGTTTTTCTTTTTTCACTGAGTTGTAAGGAGTTATGATGTGTTGAGCCAAACTAAAAGAAGCACTGCTGGAATCAAACAGCATGCACAACACAGTGCTAAAAGCTAATGAAAAATAGATTTAGTTGGGAGCACGTTAGTTTATTTAAGTCTCTCCAAAGCGGCATGATGGAAGGCAACATGTGCGACAGAACAGCTTGTGAACTAGTTGTGTAGGCTCTGTGAAGCAGCACTGTTTGTGAGTCAACACGGTGAGCTTCAAATGCTGCAGCAGTGATGCTGCCGGGCCTCCACCAATTTAAAAATAGACTGTGATGACAACTCTGTGGTGCCATAAAGACGCCCATTAACAATGTGTGTCTCTGCTGCTGCCATGGACAGCTCAAGAGCTATGACCAAAACAACTCATGCAGCTACAAAAAAATGAAAAAAAAAAAGATAAATCACTCAAATTTGTATATGACACAATATATACAAAGTCAATAAAACGTGTAGTCATGGTGGAAAAAAAGCCAGGCTCAAGCAGATAACAAGGTCTGAAGGCTGCACTGCCAGACTGTGTGTTCAGGCTGATGGAGACGCAAAGCAAGCTGTTCATGCAATGCATGGCGTGGAGCCTGACAATAGCTCAGTGCTGTGTAAGCTCTGCTGTGCTCTTGATGTCAGGCTGCACAATGTGCGAGTCCACAATGTCCCAATCTGACATTCAGAATTATACACTTCAAACTGGATTCCTGTGCATATATTTGTCTTTGTGGGAATGTGATAGAAGTGAAGGAAAGGGGCACTTTTTTCCTGCTGAGGCTACGAAAATACTGAAATATATTTGTAGCCCAGTTTCACTAATATTTGTGTTTCTTTCTGACTCATCTTAGGTGTTACTACAAAGTCACACACACACACACACACACACACACACACACACACACACACACACACACACTGGGTCAACACAGTTTTATTTTATTCTACATAAATCTCTACACAGCTTTGAAGTTGAGTTGCTTGTATTTTTTTTCGTCTCAGTATTCACTAAGACACTTTGTCAGATGTCATTGTGTCTGCCCCAATGTCACTCAGGCACTTTATATGTACTTGCAGCCAAACACTCCTGCAAAGCTAAAAAATGGTGCTACCAGTCAGAGCATTTAGACCAGGCTGCCTACTGGCTTTTTACTAAGCTAATTTCACAATAATGCTTTGTGACAATGAAATTTTTTTATCGTGTTGTAATGATTATGAACACATAACTGATACAATTTTCATAATGTAATGGTTTCTAGGCTTTCAGGGACATTTTGACTGCAAAGTAGTAAAAAAAACAAACAAATGAAGAAAAAAACTGTTGTTTTGAAAAGCGAGGACTGTGTGGCACCCTTACGTGTCTCTACTTTCACATACATATATGATGTTAAATGACGCTTCTACAAAGTGAAACAGCAATTCCATTCTGATGTTTTAATAAACTGAATATATTGTACTTGATGTCAGACATTATTGTTGGTCATTACCAGCTCTGTGGGGTGTTTATATTAAGGGCACTTTAGACTAAAGCTTTGAAAAGTTGTTGCTCTTCAAGCTGTTGAAAATACCAATAACTCGTATAGTTTTCAGACATAATAGTGTCTGTTTGGGCTATTTGGTTACAGCTTTCTTTCAAATTAAATGACCTGCTGGAAAACGCAGATATATTGCACAAATATCGCATGTTCTCACTTACATGACTTATTCCAGTCACAGTCATATGATCCTGGAGGCGTTGAATTTGAGCATCTGTGTTGCGCTGCACCCACATCAGCCCATTTTCAATTGTCTCAACTGTAATTTTGCTTCTATTGATGGGCATCAGACAGCTTCTCTTCCTACGGTTTTGTGTTGATGTTCTTCAAAAGTCATCCCACCGTAAGCATGTTTTGCAAAGATTTTTGGTTGTTGTTGTTGTTGTTGTTGTTGTTGTTGTTGGGGGTGGTCAATGTCCCTGTTTCAGGTCCATACATAGAACTGTGAACACATACTGGGTCTTATGTCTGTCTATGATAGATTTTAATAACTGAATGTTAACAGGAATGTATTTGTTTAACAAAGACTTGACAGGAGGAGATATTATGTGGGACTATTTCTTGGCTGGGTGTAGCAATTTTTCAAGTCTTTGCTGTGGTGGTGGGAAGAGTCATAAAAGTTACTAAAATGTAATAAACAAACCCCAAAATGTCAAACTATTCCTTAAATATGGGTTATAAAACAGTAGCGATACACTTTCTTCACAGTTCCTACATATCTGCTCCTGTCTTTTCTTGCCCTTTGTTGGATAGTTAGTTAAACTGACTAAAACGGTCCCTCCCGTACTAAACTGAAGTGTGTATTTCAACCTCTTGTTCTGGTCATTCAAAGTTATCTGTAGTTTGTAGACTGTAGTTGGATAGCAACCTCGAAGGAGAAAACTTGAAGTCTGCATGGGATTTTTAAATAATCTGAATTACAAGCAAAACTTATAATAAATGTATAAATAAAAAGGTTTGCATAAATGGAAAAAAACTATAGGCATCAGCAATGGTGAGTTAATGCTTGTGATAATTGGATCACACTGTTATCCAGCCCAGCAGATCTGGACAAAGACAGATCATGTTTATGTTTCAACTTTCACTCACTCCAAATGTTTCCAGAGACGTAACTGTGCTGTTTGTGTTGAACTTTTACTGTATGTACTGTTACTTGTGTCAGCATAGCGCCATGAATGTACCAATGCTGTTTGAACCACTTTGATTTTTTAAAATAATACTGATGATGTTTGGCCTTGTGACAGGCTGTTTGTGCAGCTCCTAATTCATATTCATTTCCGGGCTCTTCACAAGTTTCAGGGTGTTTAAGTTTTTGAATCATTTAGGAGATAAAATAACTAGGTCATCTTATCAGAGTAAGGCCATGAAACAATACCAGTTTTGTGTGGCTTTGAAGACAGCTTTGATACATTTTACATCAAAAGGATTAACAATGGTAAAATACATCCCTGACATATTAGTATTGTAGCTGTTTCCAAATTAAAAATGGGTCTCCATTTTGGGAAAAAACACATAGGCTTTGTTTAAAAGCTTTTATAGAGCCGCTCCAGCAGCTGTAGGTTACTTCCATATCAGAGGAATCTAGGTTGACAGACAAGCGAGCTTTGCAGCAACAACCTTTGGAAGAAGAGTAAAGGGAGAAGAGTGTGTGTGTGTGTGTGTGTGTGAGCGAGAGAGAGAGAATACCACATGCAGCCACACACAACACAAACACAATGGTGTATAAAATGTATGAATAACTGTGTAACGTTATAATCCCACAACATCAAATAATGATGTTCCCAGCTCATCAAATAGAAATGCATCCAGATGTAGCAGGCTTTTCACGAACGAATGTAAATCAGACGGTGTTTGATTGTACTAAATGTACTTTTTTTCAATCAGCCTTAGTTTGCAGTGCAGGATGATTCTTGTCTTGTCTTGGCTTCAACATGGTGATAGTTAACATTCACTGGTCAACAGCTTCCCTTCCTCTTAAAGCAGGCAGAAAACATTCACTGTTCCAGCTACACACTTCATTGTTTATGTCAGCCGACATTCACTTCAGTTGTGAGTTGTGTTGTCACTTTTTCAGATTTGTTTGTGGCGTTGGATTTCTTGTTGTCTATTTACGCATGTCGGCCACTGTTACAGAAGGGTTAGTTTGGGCGCAAACACACATACACTGCTTAGGTTCCTTAACTTTAGGTAAATATCATGCATATTTGTTTATACATGCGCCCCTACGTGACCTGTGTTGATGTGAGGGGTTTTCCGGTAGTTCATAGTTAGTTTGCAGCAACTCATAAAGACACCAAAATGCCTTGTATGTTGCTGTCAGATGTCAAGCCATTACAAAGCATTGCTGTTTGACGACTGGGATGAAAACAGGTTGATATAGACACCATCTGAGCGGCAGAGGAAATGGGCACACAAGCAGAACCCAGTCTCTGTTTGTGGAGTAGTTGCACAAACAAACAAACAATCTAAGACAAAACAACTCCACCGTTGTTTTTGCAGAAGCAGATTATGATCCATTGTTATTGTTTTCTGTCTAGATGATGTGTGACAATCTGGTTACTCTGGTGGGTCCTCGTCAAATAACATCACCTTTCTGTTTTAGATCGTTGTGCTGGCGGTCATGTCAAACAGAGGCACTAGCCTGGACCCTGTTTGAAGAGAGCTTACGACAGTGAGACGGGACCTATCCAACATATCAGACATTACCAGAGGAAATGTCTCTCTGGGTTGTATTTGAGGCTAGGGCCAGAAAAAACTATATGGACATTTAATTTGGAGGTTTGTGGTTTTGTTTATACATTTCCTAAAAGTCTGAGAATATTTCTGATGTTTTTCAACCACATTTTCCTTCAAAAGACAAAGCTGCACAGCCTACATATAGTATTAATGACCTGCAGTTAATACACACCAAAAGCAAAATACTGCATTTACATTCAGCAGCAATGGAAATAGAAGCAATGTGACTGCACTCAGGGGAGATCTCATTGCGTAGTTTGGGATTCATTAGCAGCCAGAAGTGGATGACTCATTGTGGTATTCTTGACCCCTTATTTGTTTTTCTTCCATTTCTTCTCTACCTTGCATCACCAGTGAACTTAAACATGCTTTGCATTCCAAAGTACAAAAGTAGAAGAAAAACTTCACACGTACCCCACTTCCGAATCGAATGAGCAAAACTTAATTTATGAAAAACATTGTTCAGGCTAGACCAGCAATCACTTCTGAATTTCCCCCCCAGAAGCACAGAAGCAAATGGTGTGTCAGGAAATTGTGTTTTAAAAGAAAATTACAGCTTGTGAGTGAGTGAGTGTTTTTTTTTTTTTTTTTTATCTTGCCACGTGCGTGCAGGGGGAACGGCGTGCTCCTCCCTCAGGCATAGACTGCAGTCGATGTTTCTGGCAATAGACACTCGTAGATTCACGGAAATTCTGTCACAAACGCTTCATGCCGGCTGTACCATGAATATCAATTGTTTATCTCCTTTCGGACCCACTCGACAAAATAGACAGTGGTAAACAATCACGTCCACCTGCCCCCTATATGGCCAGTTTAATGGGATAATGACCACATGGCCCGGAGGATTTGTGTGTGACATCAAGCTTCTAGGCACGAAACATGACTTATGTCACCAATTTTGCTCCTTCAAGAGAATAAATTTGTGGCAGCAGTTACCTTGACAGCGGTATGACTAATTTTAGTAATAAGTACTTTCTTTGCTGTTTCATTTATTTATTTATTTTCTCTGGTCTGGAAATGAATTTGCTGACACATGTTCATACCCTCTCATGGATCCAATTCTAGTTAGCCCAGTGAGGCTCTTCGCTCACGGGCAAATCAAGTTTCCAGCCAAAAATAATTTGAGTGAAATGTGTCTCTAGGCACGCCGATCCTAGAGGGGCTTCTTTCCGTCTGTTGTTCCTCTTGCACGTTTGTACCCTCTACCCAAATGCAGCTGGAATGATTCAGACTGAGAGGAGAGCAGTCGCCGGTGATGCCGAGTCTGGCACAGACAAAAGTAAAAACCCTGTCGACCTTTCTGATACGCCTGCTGATGCTCAAACAAAGAACACGCTGACGCTTTGCCATAATTGAGGAAAGCGTGCAGTACCTGCATTTTCTTCTGCCAGTCAGTTTCAAAGTCTTCACAGCTGTTCAGGCAAACTATCCCACGGAGAAATGACAAAACCAAGGGAACAAAAATCACAAAGCCAATAAGCAGCACCGAAGCTAAATTAGCTATATCTTTGTGGAGAAGAATGGCCCTGATGGTATTGACTAGGGAGGCCTGTGGTGTTTTGATTCCTATTCAGAGCAAAATGTCTCTTTGAGATGGTCTACAAAGACATGATTAAATAGGAAATAAATAAATATTCATATGAAATCCAAATGCACTGCCAGATGTTACTGTTAGTTGCTCTCAGAATACCATCATCCCCAAAGACCATTCACTCTGACAGACAACAGGGGTGAACACACACTGAGGCAAAACACTAAACGAGCCATGCAAAATTCATTAAAGACTTAAGTCTACTTTCTCTCTACACTGACAGTGTGACAATTCCCAGTGTGATGCCCCTCCCCCGTAACATGCATGCGCTTATCAGGCTTGCTGGAAAAAAAAAAGGTGGGCACCCGGTTGTCTATTTGTGACAGATAAGACGGCTCCTCTGATAACATAAATACTAAGTCACTCACTGAAAAGGCAGTCAAATGTCAAATTTGCATCGGTATCTGAGAGGAATGATTTCACTCGCTTCACCTGCTGACTCAGGGGAAATGCGGTTTCGGTGATTGTAATTTGCTCCCAGTTTTTTCTCACTTGCTTTGGCACTCTTCTCCAAACTTGATTAGGTATGGGCTGGACAGAGCTGCAGCCATATGAGGCCGAGCCCAGATGCTCTAAACTGTAAGTCATAACTGTGTCATAGGGTAAAAAAAAACTCTGCACAAGGTCACAACTCCATAAAAATCCATTCATGGGTGAAAGTGACCTCCATCATCATGGTGGGAGCTGTGCTGGTCAAAGTGTACACAGGGTGGAGACATGCTCATTTACATGTGCGGTAATCTGTTTTTCGTGGCAGTATGTCACATTCTGTATGGACAGGTTTCTGCAATACTTCCAAGTAAGACCAACATTTCTTTCACATCATGGTTGATTGTTGTTCTTTGTTCCTTCCTATCGCCTGACTTTACCTACACAAACATCCCACGCCCAAAATATCGCTCACCCGCATTATACATAGTCCGAACTGACTGGATCATTTGGAGGAAAATGATGGTTTAGAAGTTGCGAAAGGTATTTCAGTCTCAACAACAAACATTCCATTGTGATGAGCAATTTTGAAAACAATTGAGAGACATTTAGAAAACCACTTCCCAGAATGAATGAAAACTAACAACAACAACAACAACAACAAACTAACACAAATTAAAACTTGTCGGAAAATTTAAAACATAAAATTAGAAACTATTAGATAAATAGACAAACACACAGATGAGCATTAGAATAACCTAATCACTGCATCATATAAGTACTTATAAGTAAGGTTAAGCATGTATTTCAGATGCCATTGAATTGTCAGGGTATGCAGGGTATAAGATTCTCCAATGATTCCAGAGGACATCTTTCTATGGATCTGTCCAGTGCCATGAGCAATCAGGGGTCAGGCTCAGTTGCACCCAGAAGGTGTCAGCGTCTTGCTGAAGAATATCTAGGCAAGGCAAAGCTCATTACTCCATTAGCGAGCTTGCAGCCCTTATGAGCAATTTTCACAAGAAACCTGTGAGACTCAATCGATCACTGATACATGATATGATTCACATATAAATGCCATCAAATCAAGCCTAACTAGTCAGATCAGCATGAGCCTGACTGCCCTCATATTGACGTTATATTCCCAGCTGTGCTAATTAGACCGATCCATGTACACAACATACTTTATGAGTAATGCAGCACGGGCAGATTACATGCTACTGAAGAGTCAAATGTTGAAGTACAGTTGCAATCTTTTCCTGTGTGATATAAAAAAGGGGGCGTTAAGGGACTGGAGGAAGAAGGGTTTGATTGTGAGTTCAAACGTGTTGGAGTTTGGTCAATCTTCTTTTTACAGTCTCTGAGGCAAGTTCAGCACCACGGAGAGCGTTTCAAAGCAGCTCGGAATCCTGAGCCGCTCTCAGGACTGCGCTCTCATCATCAACAATCTTCATCTAGGAGACCAACATTTGGTTTTATGCTGTGTTGTACTGTATGCAACATCAAAGGGGGTCCACCAGCCTCCTCCCACCTCCACCTATGTGGACTCCCTATGATGTTTACGCCAATTGATTCAGGTCTACAAGCACCGAACCATTTCTCTCCAAATCATCATTTCAGTTCTGTAACAGTATCTAATAAAACCAAAATATACCTACACTGATCACACCAGATTCATCAATATATGTTTGTTTGTTCAAGTTTTGGAAAAAATGAGTTTCCAGTTGATCGGATCAGGGGTTCCCAAACCAGTCCTGGAGAGCTACCTATCCTACAGGTTTTACATGGCACCCTGCTCCTACACACCCGATCACGTGAAGTTATCTCTGTAAAGTTCTGCAGAGACCTGACAATGAGCAGCTGATTTGATTCTGGTGTGTAGGAGCAGGGTGACATCTAAAACCTGCAGGATAGGTATTTTACGAGGACCGGCTGGGCACCCCTGTACTGGATGTACCCTTGAGCAGAACCCGGTGTGCTTTGTGGGTTTTAAGGGCCATTAGTTATAATCTGACCTTGCCATCTGACGTCACAGGGGTCACAGATTTTCGTACACAGGGGTATCTGTAAATAAAATGCTTTGTGTTTTCCATTTTCCCATGGAAGATGGTGCATAGTTTCTATCTATCTCATATCTGCTCGTCACAAACACAAAAACCAATAAAGGCTAGGGCATTTGGAACATTTTGCCACATTTCATCTGGCTCAAACATGAAATGTAGCACAGATTTCTACAATCACATACACCACTCATCTGTCATCATCTGTCAGTGGAAAATATTCCCAGTTCTGCTCTCCTGAGGACCACTGCAGAACACAACATACAAGTCCTGACAACCATCGTGGCTGTCACACCTGGTCCTTGTGACTTACACGGCTGCTTACACTGACTTTTGTTTTAATCCCCAGTACACCAATGCAATTATTGACCTGACAGGATACAAACACATGAGGGTCCAGCTAAGCAGACAGATACTTTGGTACCATGTCATCAGCCTAATAAGTGATATTTTGGTAATTTTGATATCTGCCAAACAGGCATTGCCCCTCAATTTGAGGCAATGTTATTTATTCATTAATTTTCCTTAAAGTATAACTTAGGCAGTTGTATTATTGGGCTGGCGATGTGCAATTTGAGAATGTAAAATTATCACAAGTTATCATCAGTTAAAGTTATCACAAAGCATCCAAAGCAGCTCTACAAGTCAGACTTAATTACATGACATAAGCCGCACTTATAGCACAGCTGCTGCCTTTGCGCTGTTCAAATGTCCCAGGCTTTCCTCTCTACACAAATGTTTGCATTCTTACTCTGCCCTGTGGGGCCCGCAGCCCTCCTGCGCTGTGATTGGCCCGGGTCGCGCTCATTATGCAAATGACAAGGTGGGCGGAGTCAGTCTGTAAGAGTGTGATCTGACGTCAAAGGCAGAGTTGGAAATGTGTGGAGGGGGGCTCCATAAAGCATAAGAAAAAAATAAATAAGGCTGATTTCAAACAAGAGGTCTGTGGGAGAGGAAGAGGAGAGAATAGGGAGGCAGAGGAGGAGTGGGGAGAGGGAGCAGTTGACTAGAGAGAGAGAGAGAAAGAGAGCGAGAGAGAGAGAGCGAGAGAGAGAGAGAGAGAGAGAGAGAGAGAGAGAGAGAGAGAGAGCGCACAGCCCGCCGGCCCATTGAGGAAAGATGGCTACAGTCACTGCAAACGGAGTGCAGCAGGAGAATGGATTCAGCACCACGAACAGCTCCGGCAGGATGAACGGGCTGATCGGACAGAACACCATCCCCATGAAGGACCACGACGCCATCAAGCTTTTCATCGGGCAGATTCCCAGAAATCTGGAGGAAAAAGACCTGAAACCCCTCTTTGAGGAATTCGGAAAGATATACGAACTCACTGTACTGAAAGACAGGTTCACGGGAATGCATAAAGGTTGGTGGGCTTTTATTTTGGCATTTCACGCTCCATTCAAATGACGCGAATAAACATCAGAGAATGTTCCAGGTCAGTTTAGGGTGTGTGTGTGTGTGTGTGTGTGTGTGTGTGTGTGTGTGTGTGTGGTGGAAAAGTGTGTTAATTTGACGATGAGTTACACACGCACGCACACACGCACGCACACACACATACATACGAGGCGTGCGTGGTGGAACACGTGGAAGCGAAGGGCTGGCGCGGGGTGAATGGGTTACTACAGCTGAGCTGCCTTTGTGTGTTTACATCCACTGCATGTGCTGAGGGGGCGGGTCTGCGCGAATGGCACTACGCACACGGAGGGACAGAAAAATCATCAAAATAGTAAGAACTGCTGCTCACTGTCCTTCTTCCGGTGGGGCAGAGAATGCACCAATGATTAAGGTGGATCCTTCATGCCGCTTTGACCTTCCAGGGTGTCGTTAGATAGTGGGAGATGTACTATTTACTAGGCAGCCAGGAAGTACAAAGACAGAGAATAATAGGTGGTGTAATGATAGGTTTAATAATGGATGTTTCAAATTCCAGCACATAAAACTTAATTTATTCATGTACAATATATATTTTTAATATATCTATTTAAAAAAAAAACATTTTCATGTAATTTACGGACAGTAGCTTTCTATCGATAGCTCTCTATCGTCTTGAATTATTATTATTATTTCTTAATTTTATTATACAAAACTAGAAATAAAAATCCTTTGCAAGTTTCTGTTATCATTTTATTCATTTGATAATTTTTTGATGGTTACATTATTTAACCTGATAGGAAATCAGCTCAAGCGTCTTACAGCCACAGCGCAGTTTGACTCGCTGTATACTGTGTGATTTACTTTCAAACCACATACGTCTGTGGCACGGAATTCACTCACGCCCTCTGTAAAAATAACCTATTCAATGAGCCACATTATGTATGATATGTAAGTCAGCAGCTGCAGTTCATGATCTTATTGATCAGCACGTCAAGCGCTTATTGTGGGAGGAATGAGTGTATGTGCAGCCCTCCAGGTCTTCTTGTGCCACCTGTTCCACCAGCAATCAGTTTCTGGTTCACCCCCTCTCTTCACCCTGTTTCTCTTCGTAGGCTGGATGATCGATTAAAACAATATTTCTGATGTCCGTGTTGTTTACGCCTGTCCTCAGCCATGCCTGAATGTCAACACTCTGGAGGATGTTGGCCTCAGGAAGGATAATCCTGTTCCAAAGACAGACTGTATGCCCGTTCAAATCATCCTCCACCAAGGCCACTCTAATGTTTGCATTATGCCCACTTCATCCCACATGACATTCAAAGTCACTTTGGGAGCACAGGCATGCACTTTTAATAAGATTTCACCAATGCATTATATGGATGAGTTTTTATTATTGGCCACTCATCTAAAGCATGTTCCTGCCTTTTGCTGTGTCTGTATGTAAAATGTGACTGAAGCCCTGAGGAACAAGAGTAAGAAAATGGGATTAGTGGCGTTAACAAAGCTGCTGCAGGTACAGCGTATCATTAGATATGTCACTCAAGGAGAGCAGTGACTGTACACACACTCTAAGTGAGAAAACCTCTCAGAGGGGCAACTGAAGGCAACATCCCCGACTTAGAGAGATCAATCTTTTCTTCAGCATTTATGCAAAAACATTCAACAGTCAGCCATGCAGTGAATCGATTTTAAAATTGATCTGTTAATATTAAATAATAGATACCGCCACTTGATTTGGATGTGGCAGCACCGAAGTTGCAGCTTCATTTTTACTCAAAGGATCAGGATGATGTGGCAGTTGGTTGTCCAGATATAATATACAGCCCGAACACTTCTGTTTGTCCAGAAGAGATGCTTATCTACATGATACTAGATGTTTAAAACCTCGTTCACTTGCTCCTCACGTCGATCACGAAGAGTTTGTTTCAGACTCACCACAGACAAGCCCTGCTGCTGTATAATTATTGTCATAAATGTCGTGGCATGGAGCCATTGCTCCAGTTGTTGAACAGAAATACATAATGCTCCAATGGACAGAAGGGAGTTATTAGGTCAAAGGCCAATGCCCAGTCTTACAACATTATCCCAAATTCAGTCCACAGTTTTACCCTTTACAACAGCGACGCAGGAGTGGGCAGTGATACAATCAGCTGGCCTTCAAAGCATAAACGATTTCGTTCATAAATTTAGTTTGATGCAGAAATACTTCCTTGACTTCGGTTTGCGGTTGACAAAGATTTGTTTTCTGACACACAATATGGCTCTTGGCATCTGTTAGTAAACCATAGCTAATGGATGATTTGCAGCACGGCATTTTTCACAGCCCGAGTCCGGTGACACAGAATTGCACCATCATTATGGATTTAAGAGCAGTTGAAATATGTCATGTTTGCTGGTGAATAATTCATGTGGATTGTTTTCCATCAATTTGAACAGATGTTTAGCGCTTTATGGATTCTAGCTTTGGGCATCTGAATTATCACCTGGGACTTTTTCTGAACATCTGGGGAATTTTCCATTTCAGAATTTCAAAGATTTACAAAGCAGGTAGCGATGTGTTGGCATCTATGCTTTTACTTGAGTATTGTATTTGGCTTCGTAGTTCTTAAACAGTGGTTTTTAATGCCTGCCATATCGTTTGCTTGTCGTCGGGGAGCCCGATACAGCGGGATGACTTGACAGAATTGGAGGGCATGGTGCTCGCCAGGTTGTGCTGTTTAACATCCATCATTTCGTTGAGCACTACATTATCATAATACTTAGTGTCAGTGCCAGAGCGCTTGCATTGTTCAGACATGCTGAATGATAGTGGGGGGCAAATCCTTTGCTTGAGTAGCGTTATTTATCAATCCGTCTCTGATGCTGAGAGGAGGGACTCGGGGCTTTTGCACACAGCCAGGAGGAAGAGATACAACGACTTGTTAAATATCCTCATCCATTCCGCTCTCATCGGTAGGTCCACACAGCTTAATTGGCTATAAATAGCCTGCCAATTTGATGAGAAAACCAGTGTATGCATTCAAATGTCAGACAGAAAACACAGCAGGGCGGTAGTTGAAACTGAATGTCAGTGAGGTGTGTGTTTGAAACATTTTTGTGTCGAACGCATGTTTTTCTTTCAAGAGGACTTCCAGATACGTGCCTGAAAACTAGTTCTGTGTGGTTCACGTAGCCGGCCTGTGATTGACAGTTGGTATAAGCTGAGTGACAAGTGTAGCTCAAGTCTACAGATGACCTCTTTGATCAGCAGAAGGGAGCGGAGCGTGAATCAGACAGCTACAGTAAATACTGATGGAGGCTACAAGATGGAAAGACACTTCTTAGCGTGGTTGTACAAACCTCCTGTTGTCTCAGTGGCTAATAACAGGGTGAGGCTGTCATGTTCAGCAGCGTTCATTCTGTCCATTTGTGCCTGCAGCTTTTTTACACAGACAAATAATTTGCTTTCTTTCTTCAGTTTAATGAACATTCTTGGATCAGACATGGTTGAGGGGACTGAAGGAGAGCGAATTGCTCATGATTCATGAATTCACTGCTTATGAACTGGAAGTTTATACAAATTTGTTCTGGATTTATTTCAATTACAGGTACCTGATGCCTTAAAACACACATTTTACCCCTAATGCCTGGATGCATGCAGTTGTTAGTACATAATAATTTCTATTTAAAAAAAAAAAAGAAATTGTTGGAGGAGACATTGCAGAGGGAAATAAGTTCTTTAAGTAATTACCCAAAGCATGTCTGCCGAACGCACAGATTTCCTGCTCCTGCTTCTCCTGCTCTCTCTTTAGACCAATTTGCAGGGTTTACATTTTCATTGCTGAGCATTTGTCCCACACTGAAATTATAGTATGGTAAATTGTCTTTGATTACCAAAGTATTACTTTCACCCCTCTTAACCTTCTCATCACAGGGAGCCACCGTTCCCTCTGTTGAGCCACCACCTCTATAGTCATCACCACATGTTCCCCTCTTCTTATTTAAATATCTGAGCAGTTCAAAGTTTTAATCACATTGGAACGTTAACATGCAGTCCAAGTTATTTCCTTGAAATGAATGTGTACTTGTACTCATCAGTCTAAGAACAGAATTGTGAAGTGCTGAACCCTGTCAACACCTTTTAAGTTGATGTTCGAAAACCTAGCAAATACTTATTTAAATATCCAGCACTTAGTCCAGCCGCTGATGTTTAGTCACACATGCTAAAGCATAGATTTCCCTTCACACTTTTTGCTGAAGTTAATAAAAGAAATGGTTGTTTTACTTTCTGTTTTATTCGTGTAGCCATGTGAAGTCATGACACCTGCATTGTGTTGTTTGCTGTGTACCTATTTTCTACTGCTTTGGAACATCACGTCTGTCCCCTGCCCGTGCATGGGTGAAGCCCCTTTTGTCTGTCTGCGTACCACCACTGAGTTAAGTCCTTCTGTCAAGATTTAGTTTATCCAACAATGAGGTCAATTCATTCCCAAGCGATGACAACACAAGTCTTATGACAATTATTTGTAGGGTCATCATTTTGTCTGACACTATGCGTTCATCCTAAAACAAACAAAAGCTGCTGAAGTTACAGACTACTTCACCGTTAAAGGCATGATTTCTTTCAGCTCGAGAACAAACATGTTCCCATGTACATTAGTCAATTTACACATTTTGTGTTGACAGCCCAAACCTGTTACCAGCTGCCACCTTCCTGCTACTTCCCCTCAAATGGCATCATTGTGCTTCTCTGCTCATCTGTTCTACAACTGGTGCTTTAAATCACAAAACCCTTTAACATGCAGCACCGTTGGACAAAAATCTCTCCTAAAGTGCTGATGACTTCCCACCTCCAGAAGGAAGCTGAGGTGCTGATGCACCTTGAATGGAAAAAAAAAAACAACAACCTTCAGTGTAACCAGATATTTTAAAGGATAATCAAATTCTTCAATTGAAGGTAACCACATCTTATAAAACTTATTTCAGCAGGTGATCACAGAAGGGAAAAGTGAAATAGTTTGAAGGGAAAGGGATAAAGTAATGTTGTCTATCTATTGTAGTTTCAAATTGAAGGTCAGTGACAGTGTTTCTGTTTGATAGAGATGTCTTCTGCTGCTGCTGTTGTTGTGGGGCAACAACGGTCAAAGCTAACACACTTAAGAGTCACAATCGCTGCTGCACAACAGAGGCGGTGTTGCAAAGACTGCCAGGGAAGCTCTGCTAAAATGTCATAAAATTAACAGTTTAACGTGTGCTGTTGAAGTTACTTTTCATTTGAATCAGCTATTTATCGCAGGTTGTTTGGTGTGAGCGTCTTCTACGTTCCCGGAGCAGTACGCTGCATGAAAAGCTGTTAAAGAGCAGCTTCAGTGTTCTTCTATAACACAGAACACAACAGTTTTTTTGCACTGCAGCAAAGCCTCACACTCATCGGATTAATTAGGCAACATTTTGCGGTAATTTTCGGGGAAACTCAGTGTCTATAGGAGTGAATGGAGCAGTGGACCGGTCAGACCTTTGGGCTGATACACAATGATCGGGAAGAAGACTGAGCCCCTCTTTGGTGTGAGACATTCACCGTCAATGGAGCATCCTCAGCTCAGTCCCATGGGGATTTTGCAAGTGAAGTTGAGAAACAAGATTTCCATGCTGGAAATAAAAACACAATTTCAGTTCATTCATTCATATCAAAGTACAGATTCCTATTGTTCCAAAGACAAAAAACTAATGCAGAATAGGAATATTTTTTACTGATCTTCATGAGCAAGGTGAGGTTAACTTATCCAAGCATAGAACATCTAAAAAGCTTACAATATTTTACAAGTGTGGATCAGCTTTGTCAAAAAATGGAATCAGTGTATTTTCCGGAATATGTAACAGTGTTTTCTTTTAAAATTCAAAAACTTTTTTTGTGTTGGACTACTATATTGTGTTGTATATACAGTAACAGAGTACTTAAACTGCCTTAAATGTCACGATATGTCACTACTCACCACCAGTGTAAAATGAAAACCGTTATGGATATATGGATAATAACAAACAACTTTGAGTTCTGGAAAAAAAAGCTGTGAGGTGAAAATTATCCAATAAAACGTTGCGTTGGATTTGGATAAGCACTACCTCCCCCATTCTCCTCTGGTAAGACACGTCTCTCTGGAGGCCTCGGCTCATGTCCCACAGTTTTGTAATGTCATAAAGGATGAAGAGGGTCTCCCCAGGCATCCAAACTTTTCTGCTTTGCTGTGTAGCATGCTGTTTCATCAGTGTCGTCGGGGTGATTTTTCCTCCTGAGTAACTGTCTAGTTGTGAAGCCGGGTGAAGGTTGTCGTGAAAAGAACCTCTCTTGGCCGGGCGCCAGAGTGTGTGGCTTGGTTTCGGAGGTGATGGGTACTATATGCTGCATGCAGGGGTATAATCTGTATGTGTGTGAGAGGCTGTGTGTGTGTGTGTGTGTGTGCTTCTCTCATGGGAATCTTTGGCAGCAGTTGTGACATGTAGTAATGGGAAATTATGCTGCACAGTGCAAAACCTCCTCTGAATGGGGTCACCCACTGTCATCTCTGCCAAGCACGTAACGGAGCAAGCACGCACCCTTTAATGAAAGCTGTCACTTATTTGTTAGGGCTTCATTTATTGATCCATATTCATTGTTTTTCCATCTCTAAGAGAAGTCTCGTCTCATCATTGGAAGTTTTTAATCACTCGGCTGTTAAAAAAAAAAAAAAAAAAACTATGCGCACTGTCTGTTCGACTTCCATGTGTGCTTGGTTCGTTAATTATGAACGTGATTGTTTATCAACCAGAGGAGCATCTGATAGGCTCTGTGCTTCTGTTTTTGGAACTGAAACAAAGTCTGTGACCGGGATTTGCCAAACATACAGCAGTTAATACATTAAGTAAAAAGTGTGAATTAATCCTTAATCCTTCACGTTTCGTTTAGTTTTGTAGAAGAGCCAACAATCAATCTTGTCAGCCAAACTGTACTTATTCGCAAAAACAGCTCTCACGTCAGGATGACATGAGGGCAACAAAGTGTTTTCACGAACATTTTCCACAGCGTGCATAGATGTACATCATAGACTGTACATTAAAGATGGATGACACATCTTAACTGGCTCCTTCTGTACAAGACTGAAACCTGGAATTGGCAGCTGCCATCTTGTGCTGGTGATAGTCTTTGGAACCATCCATACACTGCACAGTGCTGGCCAGAGAGACGGTCCGCAGCATTCATTTACTGATTTAAAGCGGACATTAGACACAACTGTGCAAAATATCCTCTCGACATTCTTACGTAAAAGACCAAAGGCCTCGTTGTACATACTTGATCACATGGAAGGAACACAGGCTGCCACATGGGGGCGATCACTGGAGCAGTATTCATGAATAAATACAGTCTATGGCTGGTGGTTGATTATCAATGCTGGTTAATTAGTAGTACAAATTCACACATGCTGACTTGCGTTTGCTTTTACAGTCTGGAAATGTATTATTTTCCTGTTTGCTTGTTTTGCTGCATTTACATTGAACACAATATCTTTCTCCTCTCTCCTCGACACTTTAGGATGTGCCTTTCTAACATACTGTGCCAGAGAGTCAGCACTGAAAGCCCAGAGCGCCCTCCATGAACAGAAGACTCTGCCAGGGGTAAGTGTCCCTGATCTGCCTGCTGTCATAGGTTAAAGACCCAGGGGTTGCCAGCGTGGCATGAGAACCCATATTACCATAGTTCTATCATCAGCACACACACATTCATGCCACGGCAAAGACACAGAGATACAAAACAGGTGGAAGGAGTCCATCAGACTTTCTCAAATTCAACCCCTTCTCCGTGCTCACACACATTTTTTCTCACTCACAAGCCCAGACGAACTAAAAGGGTGTGAGTGGCCTACCTCACCTTGCAGCGTCTTATTACACTAATCACCCCGGTGGAGATATTTGATAAGCACTCCTTCATAACAGCCCGTGCCGTCCTTCCCCTGTCCTCTCACAATATGGCTGCCGCAGACACTAATTGCCTTGAGGAATCCCACTCTCATTATCACATATAATCAAACAGTAAGTATAAACAATAATTTTAAGCATGCATATCACCATCTGGTGTTTTTGTTTTAATTCTCTGCTGTCCCCCTGTCTTCTATTGCTTGCCTTTGGCGGGCTGATACGTTTTTTCAATTAAAATAATGGCCTCTTCCAATGACATAGGTACAAGGTACACAGTAGTGGGTGTTTAAAGCCACCCAGGAGTAGACCCTCCAACTGGAATGAGTGTGAGCTTGTGGTGTCTTTCTGTATGTGAGGGGGATTGACTCTCACATCAGGGGAATTATCGAGGTGTGATTGAATAACACCCATGGGTCCCTAAGACAGTGCCCAGACATCTCCCTCACCATACACGAAGGCACCCTCCTGGGTTAGAGGTTTTAATCAGAGCTGCAGACCTCCAGAATGGTGGTGAGGAGCGGTGAGAACGGAGCAGGAAGATAGAGGAGCCTGGTTCGAGTTTGAAAAGCGGGGGACAGGTACTTGATGGAGTTGGGGGCCTCGTATTGTTCTCCACTCTTGAGTTAATGTTTGCACTTCAATGCATATCATAGGTGCTTTACCCAGCATTTGGCCCATCAGTTCACCACAGTGAAAGAGTCCCTGGGAGATTCACTCCCTGACTCGTTCCTGCAGCTTCATAATGAGATGATGGTCATGATGGTCCTGGATGGGTGTTCCTGTCTTTATTGCCCTCATGAAGAGACATTCTTGTTTGTCTTCCATCTAGAAGAAGGTTAATGGCGTGCTCTGTGGGGTTGGGTAAACATTTCCCCTGCACAGCTCACAGCGAGGGGTCAGTCCTGCAATCTCAGGATGAGCACAGACTGCATACAGAGGGCTAATAAAGATGTCCTGCTTTTCTCTCAGTGTGTCACTGCCTGTACGGAACAGAGGGAAAGAAAACTACACTGCTTATTTTCCATAACAACATGGGAGAAGCCTTTTATTGTACGCAACCGATAATACAAGAGTATGATATATGTTATTGAATAATAATATATGAACTACAATAATAGTGAATAATGATGAACTATGATGTGCAGCAGTGTTACTTAGCCTAAGCGACGAAACTAGCATAACGTGACATGCTAATAGTACACAGGTAGCGTAAGAACTCCTGTTTTGTGGTCACACAATTAAAAAAAACATGCTCATTGTGTGTCTATCTTCGGTTTAATAAATGCGTGTGCACAGATTAAGTTACGGTCGACGGGAAGTTCATCTACATCAATATTATTTTCCCACAAAATTCTAAATAATAAAGCATTTTACAAAATAAACTAACATGCATGTAAATCTGCAGTGTTTATGTAGTCATGTGAGGATAAATGCAAATGACAGAATATATTTCTTGAGACAAGCTCTGATAATCATTACCCTAATTTATGGAGTTCATAATGTTCCCTACAGGTGCATGAGGTTGCATGATGGCAACAAAATTATGCCATCAAACTGCATTAAACTGTACAGTCATCTTGTCAAAAGGCTTTTCGCTGCAGTGGCAAAGTAATAAGAGAACAATTCCACAGCTTGTGGTGTGAAACCCTGTGTAGGTCCTGTAGGCTGAGATAAAGTTCCTATGTCCCAGTTTCATGAGCACCATGCTGAAGACAAAGTCCTCGGATGGTGCTTAATTTACACCTCTAGGCTCTGGAGCACAGAACCTTCTGTTTATTTACTGGTTCTTTAAATAGGGCATCCAGTTGAAGCTGCTAATTAATGTAAAATATCAAAAAAAGAGAGGGTGCTGTAGGTAGATGAACGGTTGTCTTGGTGAGTAAGTGGCTTTGGTCGGCAACAAGACAAGAGCACCAGGATTAGGGATGGATGTCAGAAAAGGTATGTCTCTGAGCTCATCAATTCCTTCGTGCATCATGTTTTCTTGACAGTTTTGTGACACAATTATCTTAAAACCTGAACCTCAAAACCTGCAGGATTAATTTTTGCACACACACACACACACACACACACACACACACACACACACACACACACACAAATAACTGGAGCAAGAAAGCCATCGTATCATTCGTACCTTGGATCATATTCACTGAAGGCCCAGCCAGTTGAGGATGGAAGCATGAATGATGTATGCTGTAAAAAAGTGATATGTTCCACAGATAAGGGCCTTGTTTGTGTTTACTGATTTCGCTGCTGTCAACAAAAAAAGTTCTGAGCAGCAACTTAATTAGTTAATGCTAAGCTTAACAAAAAGAACCTGATCGCTTTACTAAAACTATTAAAACATCTAAACCATCCAGAGCTCACAGGTGAACCACTGAGTTCCATGCACTGATATCTGTGTGTGCTCTCAGCAGGACGCCATGACTTACATCGTCCTCGTATTCACCGAGAGCTTGAACTTTTCCATCGTACACATTCATTACTTTAATGTGTGCTGTGCTTGCCGAACCTGAATTGCCGCGGGGGGGGTGGGGGTTCTGGCTCAGTCTGTCGCAGCAGAAACAAGCTTTGCTTATGTTGGTTGATTAATTACATGTATAGAACAATAATGAGCTCCTGATGTCCTATACATACCATCCTGCTGCGGCACAGTCACACAGTCAATGTAATCAGAGATTCAGCCTCTTGCCCTTGGTTTACTTGTAGTGCTGTTGTGGTTATGCACACATTCAGTATTCCGGGACCCAATGTAGGGCAGCACGGTGCTGTGTGTTGACAAGTTAGGTCACTTCTGTGAATGATTCCCCCCAAGACCCATTGTAGTTTCTTGGACTTTTACAAGTTAAAATGTATGTTATGAATCTTTTCAGAGCGTGTGTAGATTCAGGTAAGTTCATGACAACAGCAAGCCGTGATCTAACCTCGTATAAACGTTATTGTGATTATATTCTGAACTACCATCCAGCAACAAAGAACACACAAACATGCAAACACATTTTGTAGTTGCTCCACTGAAATGTCCTTTACAGCTGTTTGCCAAAATAGCCTTCCGACTTGCCAATTCCAGAGCAGCAAATCTTCAAATGACTCCTGCTCTCCTCTGTCAGGGCCACACCACTTTCTCCTCTCTGGCCAATTAACTGTTGGTGTACGCATGTAACAAGCATGCTAATTGGGTGCTAGTGAAGCCCAAAAGCCAATTAAAATGCTCTTCGTGGAAAAAAAAAAAAACGATCCAGCTTCTCTTTGTCTCTCTGATTTTTCTTCCCCTCCCCCAGTGACTTCCCGGCTTAATCATATCTCCACCCGTTCCCTTTCCCCAGTCTCTTTTTTTTTTCACACCTCCTCCGTGGAATATTCAGTGGCACAACCTGAGATTTCAACATAGTAGTTCCTCTGGAGAGATTCAGATGTCTCCGTTTTTGTGTTTTTGTGAGTTCCAGCAGCACCTTACTTCTGCACAGATGACGTCACAGTCAAATAATGCTGCAATCCAGTGCAAGTCGGATGTGCCGAATTGGTGTTTCCGTCTCTTCCATCCCTCTAATCTAAAAGTGTCCCGGTGCATCTACTTAGGGAAAAAAAAAACATAGATGCTTGCAGCAAATATATTTGCATATCAAGTGCATGGATATAAAGGCACAGATAAACTGAAAGGCAACTGTCAAGCTGTTACAGCATCTATGATTTTAAAGTCACTGTTAATACTTGCAGTGTTTTTCCTCAAATCTGAAAATAGTTTGTTTTAATTCTTTCCCCCGCTATTATTCGTCTGTGCATGCTATGTGCAGAAAATTGACTTATGTGGGTGTCACACAAAAAAATGGGTCAGGGGGAGATAAAAAGAAAAAAAAATGAAAATAACAGGCTGATGTGCCGCTAAGCAGAGCATCCAGGCTCTTGACACCCTCACATCTACCAGTGAAGCAGCTACTGTCGACCTGCCACATGTGTGCATCCTGAAAATAAGCTGTTTTTATTTCTGACTCAAAAAATCATCACACATGCATTTAAATAAGTAGCTATAGACCGATATGAATAGGAGCCTCCTTTGTCTCAAAAAATGGTGTAATTATAGTTTGGTTGTAAGTACCTGGACAGGTTAAGAGTCAGGTACCTGTGTGTTGCAGTGTTGGGTTGTCTTATCAAAGGACATACTTGGACTCCTGGACATACGTGCTTCGGTTTAAAACAAATTGCTCAGGCCACACACAGCTGTTACCCATTCTTTGAAGGAACAAATTGTGTTTTGTTGCTGATCAATTTGTCCTCTGTGCCAGATTTGTCAACCTCCAGTGCCTCTGAGCAGTTGCCATTATGAATCAAAAAAGAAAGAAAAAAAAGGTCCTGGCCACTGGACGTTAGAACTCTGCCAAGGCTCCCCTCTCTCTCCTCATCATCAATTACGTCTATATCATTTTCTTTCTGCTGTCCGCTTTAGAAAAGAAATTTAAAAAGATCATTGTTTTTCTTATCCCCCTGGGATGAAAGCATTTACTACGCCGCTGCACTGTGCACAGCCATCCTGACGATTAGGGAGTGAATAGAATCACAATCGAGGGATGCACTCGGCATTGTCTGCTATTATGTGGCCGGTGGCCCTGAATATTGTGCAAAAATTAATTTCGTTCCATCTGATGGGATTTTCAACCTTGGAGAGTGCTAAATGTTAATCCTAGCAGGCACGTGGGTGGACATAATGTTGAATGCTTGGCTTTCTTTTTTTTTTTTTTTTTTTACTACCTGATGCAGGATGGAGCACAAACACACTTGATTGTTAGTGCGCCTTTAACCAGCTCATAAATATGGCCGGCCAGAGGCACCAGACAGATGAGCAGGAGAGTTTTTAAAGGCCACAGGGAGAAGAGTTTAGGGGTGGACGGGTTGGCAAAAGCAAAGCCCATTTGTCCTCTTGGACTTTAACATGCAGTGCAGTAAATGTAGCTGAAGGGTGACTGGGCTCAGGGAGACATCTCAGCTTCAGAAGCTGTTACCTCCATTAAGGAGGTTATGGTTTCACATGCATCTGTGGGTTTGTTTGTTTGTTAGTCAGCAAGATTACAGAAAATCATTTGACCTGTGGGAGGAGTGTAGGATGAGTTAGAAGGGCTGAACTGATCTGATAAACGGCTGTGCTGTGTTCCAGCTAAATCTGAAGAAAGTTGCAGTGGAATTAAAACCTTTCTAGTCTGTCGGCTGCCGTGCAGACCGGAGGTTTTGCTTCATCTTACTGAGGCAGAAGTGAGAAAGTGTGTATGCTGATGGTGGTGAAGGTGACTACAGGTGAGTTTCTTCTATGGAGAGTCAGTTCTTTTCTACACAGTTACTAGAACTGTCCGGGTGGTTTTGAACCCCTGGAGGCTGCTTACTATCTATTATATTGTTTGTTTAGGAGCAGACCACTTCTCATTTATGTAAATAAATGAAGTGTTTTGGGTTTTTTTTAAATCAAAAGCATGCTCCTTCTTGGGTTGGGTCAAAATGGCCAGAACATTGTCAGGTACATCAACAACCACCTTGGTGAAAGTTAAAAAAAAGGCCATTTTCCTACCAACCTCAACGGGGTGTCAGTCCAACTGATTCATGTGCAAAGGTACCGTCACGTCCGTTCAGTCATTCAGCTCCACTCAAGTCCATAGGACCCAAGAGGTTCATTCTGCATGTGCGATCAGACGACTGTTTCATCTATGACACATTTTTATTCTGTGCTAACTGTCTGGAAGCTGGGAGCTGACCCTCTATAACCACTGGAAACAACTGCCAGAACCAAATTAAGAAGAAATCATTGATGTCTTTCACCAATTTAATGACGATTAATGGCGCAATAGATATTCTTGACTGATCATAGCCTGCATTCCAGAAATATTGAGCGATGAACCCGACGTAATGATTCTAGATGACGAGAGCTTCACTAGTTTTGTTTTAATATGTGGTGAAAGCTTGCGAGCTGAAGCAGACACATTCCCTGGCTTTGCCTTGCTGACAGGTGGAGTCAGATGCCGGTGTGCATGCTCTCCTGCACTAATTTATCCACTTCTTTAGCTGTAATGAGGCAGAACTGGTAAATGTGGGGACAGCATTGTTAACATTGCTGCTTCACTGGGAGAGAGGAGACGGCTGACAAATAGTGAAGGATGGAAATGAGGTCTGGGTGCTGTCACACCTCAAAGAATGATGTTTTTAGTCTTATACGCAGGCTGGATCGCTGTCTTCGTTAGGCTGCGTGATGGAATATTACACTTTTGAAACTAATTATAAATCAACGTTGATCCGCATCAAGTTTGGCAAGAGCTGCAAACCAAACAAAAAAAACATCTTGATGATGTCACAGCTGAAAAATCCTTATTGACACAACTGATGGGAACAGTGAGGCTGTTGTCTTATACTACACACACTCAACAGATTTAACAGGCAGCTCTGTTGGAAATGTTTAGGTCTCCACTTTGCCTCCCTGACAGGTAAGTCAGCACCTTTTCTTTGCAATCCACATCATACTCTCACAGTGAGGAAATTCGCGGCAATCTGCAAGTATTTGCTCAAAGATAGAAGACGTGGATTAAAGAACAAGGTGTTGCCAGGTGGGTCCCGTTCAACATTTGGGATTACTGACATATGAATGAGCACACGCAGACAAAACGTTGTCAGGAAACTGAGAAAGGGGAGAGAAAAAGTCATCATGATGGACAGGAAAAGAAAACGAGAAAAGATGCATTCTTGCATAATTAACACTGGAACATCACCGGGACAAACTCCTCCATCAGTGTGTCTAACGGATTAACCATGCCACACTCCTGTTATCTTCCCCATTTAGTTTAAGAAAGAAAATGACCTTGTGCTTGTTTACATGTGGATTAAAGACAGGAGGGAGAGAAGGAGACAGCGAGAAAGTCAAACAGTAATCAGAAGACTTTGAAGGCATATTTTGGCGGTGTGTTCTCAGCAGTGAGCAGCAGTCAGCGTGTATCACAGTAGCAACACGAAAACAAGTAGCCAGTGTAGCAGCTAACGAGCAATGAGTGGGCTGAGAAGGAAAGTGGTGGGGTGTGTGTGTGTGAAGGTGGTGTGTGATAAAAAGTATGTTTAGTGTGTGGGTGGTTTCATCAGTTAGTCTGCCTGTTTTATTGTACTGGTAATAACTGCTGTTTCTGTTGTCTTCCTATGAGTCAGTCTGTGTACTATACTTTACTATACTTTACTATCTGAGTGTGTGTGTGTCTGATCTGTCAGACTTTGGCTTAGGACTGAGGGAGCGTCATCATTTGTAAAAACTGAATTCAAATTAGTCTAGTTTGCTGGTTAAATGGCCACACAAGCTCTTTTCATACGACATCTTCACATTTAAACGCAAGGTATTTTACATTATTGCCCCATTCACAGACCTTTCTGTACCATTCAATACCAGTTTTTCATGGCTGATTTCCAAAGCACTCCCTTGAGTATTTGCCAATACCCGTCCAATAACCATCCATTCCCCCTTTTTAACCATGCAGCAAAAGTAACTTTTCCATGGAGGCTGTTTGCTAAACTTCTCAAATGCA
>CAAKHB010002496.1:10765-43247 GCA_901007665.1 Aeoliscus strigatus
TGGCTATGATCTTAGAGATGGAACCATCCCCCGACAGATGCTTTTCTGTCGCTGAAACTCACCTGACAGCGCGATGCTTGATTGAACACCTTGTTGCTGTTTGGCCACTGCCAAGGCCACAACAAAACAGACAGACAGTGTGATGAGTAAACGCCAGATGAAAAGACAGTAAAAGGCTAAAATCAGCCTTGTTTATCACCAGTGTGTATCAAAGAAGCCCCGCCGGCCCAACTGCTGCCCAGACGCTGTTTCTCATTTCTGTAGCGCAGCGGGGGGATCAGAGATGCGAGAGGGTAACAACTCTCTGAGGGAGAGAGGGAGGAGGGGGGACGAGCAGGAGGGAGGAAATTTGCTGGATCATTAGTTTACAGTTTGTAGTATTGACCTCCAAAGGGACCCCTGCAGACTCGGGGCTCTGGCGTCTCACCTGTTAAGATCGACATGGAACTCTGTTTGGTGTTTACTGGATCACAGACTTCGTCATGGATGGCTCAAGGAGGTGTAGCTTTTATATGGCGACGTGATGTACGGTCAGGTCTGGCCTCAGGAGGAGCGTTGGTGTCCATCATCGTATGAAATCTGCCCGAGAGTCAACGGGATGTAGGAATGTAGGTTGGTTTTGTCTTTGTTCTGTAGAGCTGCTGGTCGGTTCACAGTCAGAAAGGAAACGAGTGACACTGATCCCACTGTTTCAGAAACTTGTTAAAGTTGTTATTCCTTGACTGAGTTGGACAACACATGTTTCAAATAGCGTCTTAGAAGGAAAAACAACATATCGCTCACTGCATGAAAACCATGTTCAAAGTGGTTCACCTGTCCTGTATGTATGACTGAATGCACACACAACAGAACAAAACAACTACACAGACCAAGACAAATGTCAACAGGACGTTCATCTGCACTGATGAGTTCATTCTAATATCACTTCATGAAAAACGGTGCCAGTCATTAACCTGCTTTGTTTGACTCCATCCAGGATTTATGGACAAACAGAAATAATCTTGAGGTTGATTCTGGTCGCGAACCAAACTATACTTAAAGCTTTCTGCTCTGACATGCGTGCAGCCACAGACTGTATTGAAATTTAAAAATACTCACAAGTGTTTGAGCTCTGCGTTGTGTTGTTCATATCCTAAAAAGAAAACCACTTTTCCCTTGAACGTGACGGTTTTACAGCTTTTTGGGGGCGTCATGGTGTCACTTTCTCTCCTCTCCTATGTTGTGACACTGGACCAGCTGAGGTGTCACCGTTTGAAATCCCAAATAAAACACCTTGTCTGAGCTGGTCCTAGTCATGAGCACTGAAACACTGACTGTCCGTTTGTGTCCTGACTGACATTTTCTGTCTGTCTGTTAATTGGCAAGAACAAATTCAAACTTTAAACATGAGGTACAGGAATGTTTTCGTTGTAATTGTAAAGATTTGTTTGAATTCTTCAACTGCGGGTTGAGTAACAGACTTATTTCTGTTGTCTAGCGCTGCGAGCTAAATACTTCCTCCACCCCCACTGTATTTTGTCTGCCAGCATGAATGCACGAGATAGATATCTGAAAAGTCTTGCAAATACACCCATATCTGCATGGATAGATAAGGAGGAAATGTCTTTGGTGTATGTGTCAGCCAAAGAGTTGTACCTTGATATTCTGTAAGTTTTCTTTGGACGATTACACAC
This sequence comes from Aeoliscus strigatus, assembly GCA_901007665.1. Taxonomy (NCBI): domain Eukaryota; kingdom Metazoa; phylum Chordata; class Actinopteri; order Syngnathiformes; family Centriscidae; genus Aeoliscus; species Aeoliscus strigatus. The sequence continues at coordinate 12,439 of CAAKHB010002496.1, forward strand.
AGACGACCCGGTTCTGATTCCCATCAAGCTTGTTTGAGGTGTGTAGCAACTAGCGAGGACGAACCTGTTTCCTTGTGGAGCAGATCCCCTGAAAACCAGCCGTTCACACTTTGGAGGTTTAATTAGACTCTATTTTTAAGACAAGTAATTCAGTCATATTAAATATTTGAAGGAAGATCCATTTTCCTGACATAAGTGAAAAGGAATAATCCCTCTGTGAATTCCTCTGTGCAGCGCCACTCACCCTTCCACCTGTGTGTGTGTGTGTTACAATCTGTGCTTGAATGTGATCCGTAGTGACAGGACGCCACCGCTGACCGTGTACTGCAGTTGTTCAACAAGTGCAGGTTTCAGTCCCTGGCAGCAGAGTACACGTTCCACAGAGTTCTGGCATTGTCTTCCTGTTCCCTAATCGTCTCCTCTGTGTGCTCAGGAATCATGGAACAACATGGAATTATTGGAGGTCAGATTTGGTTAAAACAAGTTTCTTCTGACAGCAGACACACACATTTTGACAATAAACATGTTTCATCTTTAAGATGACAAATATTCTCCAACATGACCATCGTATCGTACTGCTCGTGTTCATTGTGAAAATGTGTGTTATCATGAATGTCATTGCGACGGAGCTTGTAGTGCAGCTGCCAACCATCTGGTGCAGACTCGAACATTTCTGGGGCCGTGGATCGTCATTCTGCACACACACGGTCACACAGCCTCCTCTGCTGAACCGAGACACCCCACAATCCTGCCAGGAGGCTGCCGATGCAGCATTGCGCAGACTGAGGCAAAGCACTGCATGCTGGGAGTGTTTATCCCACAGAAGCGATGAAGGCTGCCACTCTGGCTCCGACGGAGTGACTCACATTGCAGGAGAGCGACGATGGAAATAGAGCAGCAGCAGGCGTACTGTTTGTTCACAATGCCCTGGGCTCATTGTGTCCCTGCCAGCTGCCACCTGATGAATGTCATTTAGCACTATTTACTTTGTTTACTACATTTAACTGTCTTTGAAATATGATGGCAGTGTACTGTTTTGACGGCACGGTACTCCACCAAACTGCTGTGTGAAAGCAAACAATCATACCAAGACGATCCATTTCTATCTCATAGCTGCAGGCAGATGTACGTCTTGTATTTCTGTGTAGGTCATTGTGGTGGTGGGGGAGCCTCCGGATTAAAGGGTTCAAGATGGAATAGCAGGATTCAGGAAATGGGTGACGAGTCACATTTTTAGCCAGGAGGTGAAAAATTCTTAGTGGAATGGGTGAATGTGAAAATATGAATGATCCAAATTAATGTATAATATATTGTATGAAACTAAAGTGTAATAGAAATAGATGCCACTGGTGAAGGACATTACAGACAGGTGAAGTCTAATGTAGACTTGTCTACATACATATAATATGGTACTTTATGTGCTCAAGAGGTAATCTAGTGGTTCAGGGGGCAAAGAGCAGTTGATATCATCAGATGGACTATTGGACCTACAGCAGAACCTTTAATAGGTTCCATCTCTTTCTGTCCTTGTCTGTACATGCAGCACCTACCGCTGGTCTGTCCGTCCCAGGGAGATGGATCCCTCTGTCTGTGATTTCTTCCTCTCCCTGACGGGGGACTGAGGGTGCGGTATTGACCGTCAAGTATATTGAACTGAATTCGATTGACATTTAAGCCCCTCCCCCTTGTTGAACCCTTCATCATCTGCTGTGACAAACTGGTATCGTCTTCTGTTCAGCCTGACGTGTAGAAATCATCATTTGATGCTGATAATTGTGAGGAGTTGGTCTCTAGGTCAGAGGAGGTCCAGTGCAACAAACCACAGAGACAGAGACTGCGGCTGCTTCTTCTTGATGACGTTGTGAGGTAGAAATCCCCAGCTAGAACCTCTGGCACCCACAGTATCCACATGGTGGACTTCAGCTTTCATTTAACTCCCCTCCCTGTTACTGTCAGTAGAACGGTGTACTCTGTGTGTGTGTGTGTGTGTGTGTGTGTGTGTTATGACAATGTGTGCGTGTTCCCCTCCAGACACATCAGAGGTGTCTGCTTACAGTGTTTTCGTTTCATCCCTCAAAATCATCCTCCGTCTGTCTGTCATGGCGCCTGTGTGAACGTGCAACACGACATCCACTGATCCTGTCACAGCTAATAACCTCTCCAGCTCTCATGGGAGCAACTTGCAAGAACAGAGAACTGTCAGTGTCCTCTTTTGTTGTCTCTCTCCAACGGGCGCTGAAAGACATCAGCTTAAAAGTGCTGCCAGTGTTTTAATCCCCATAACATTTTAGTTTCACGTTAATGTTGTATAACAAGGAAATCAAAGAAGAAATGTTGCCCTGATGTGTTGTCCTTTTTTTTTTTTTCTCGTGGGTTACAGAGCTTCCTTCTCACATAAATGATGATGACAGCTTGACAACACTTGATAGAAAAGCACTTTTTAACCTGCTAAACAGACAAAGGCTGTTTAACGTCGTCTTTATCTGCCGACACCCCCCTCTGCTGCAGAGATGGGACTGCTATCAAAGCCTTCTATTGAGGCGTGTGTCTGTGTGATCGACAGCGGGTAGAGAAAGGCGGCCATGTGTCAGTCAACAGGCAGGACCCTCTTAAAACACCTCGGGAAGCTCTGACATGACAAAGACCTCTGTCTGCATCAGATAGCATGTGTGGAAGAAGTGGAAGAAAGAAGAAGAAGGTCTTGTATCACCCTCTTGAGAAGATGGAGGCAATGGACGAGTGTGTTCATCAGGGAGCCACTGGATGTCCCTTTAATTAGACACTTCTCCTTTCTTCACAATGCATTTCACCAGCAGCACTCTGACTGGGATACAGTCGTAGGAAGGCTGTGACCGGATCCAGATGAAACCTGATATGTTTGTGGGAAGGCCAGTCTATGCTCTTGGCCTTCGTTCACACTGTGCGTTGTAGCCCTTGTGGTTTTGTCAGGAAGTCGTCTTTTGCCCACTGGTGACACCAAATATGCTCAGCTTTGCTACAAGACCGCAGCACAGCCAGGTGGCTCCCCCAGACACTCTTGGTGTAACCTGAGTTGTGGAGGCGCGCAGTCTTTTCTGAATTGTCCGGTCCAGCGTTTTCTGACATTAATTAACGTGGTGATATCACTTTAACACACGCAGCAGTGTGTTTGTCCAGTGATTGTTCCTCTGTGTATCCGTATGTGTGCTGTGCCTCACCACCATCGGGGGGTTTAACATGAGTAGCTGCTGAAACTGCAGATGCTGCTGTGCCGCTCCTGTCGAGTGCAAGCGAAGGCCTCACTGCTGATATTCCTCCATCATTGATATGCAAGCCGCATCGCACGGGCGCTAGCGCAAGGTTAAGCATGCGTGACGGCCAGGCTTAGGAACTGCTTAAGACACTCGCTCGCTCTCTCCTGCACACAAACATATTCCCTCAGTGCCCTCAGACGGTCTACGGCTGGCGGTCTTTGTGTGTTTGTTGAAGTTAAGCCACAGACCTCTTCACTTTAATTCCTCAGAAATCGACCATCCGTACGTGACCACAGAGAGTGAGTCAGTGCACTGATCCCCGGTATGTCCTTGATGACATTTTCTCCCTTCTGATTGTGAGGTAGATTCACCCCTCGCCTTAAATTTAAATCACCCACGTAGGGAGCGCTCGTGACTATTTATGATCATGTCATTTCAGTCAGCAGAGACAGGAATGAACAGAACCGCCATTTTTATTTTTACAGAGAATGAGTGGGGATTTGTCTTAACTAATAGAATTTGGCTCTGTGGGTGTTGAAGCTGGAGGTGTTCGGACCAACTGTCTTCTGCAGCAGCGAGATTTGATCCCCAACATTCATCCACTGATTAATCTCATTGACTGGGTGGAGCTGGGGAGGTGGAGTGAAAACCCCCGAGTTGACAGAAAACTGACAGATACTTCCAAGGTGACGTCAGCTGGAGGACAGGCTGGGGGTGAAGGTGTGTAATGGAGCATTTGGAATGGTGCGATCAGCTAATGTCAGTTGACAGACAGCGTGGAGAGGAGAGAGTGAAGGTTCTGCAGCAGACAGGAGGATGGATCTACTGAAGTAAAAGATATCCATCTAAAAGCAGGAGGAGGAATGAGTCTTTTCTAATGGGTTTATTTACAAAATACACAGCATCATTTATTTAGCTCACAACACATTTGCAACTACTTCACTGGATGTTTACTAATTTAATAATCAGAGCATCTGCTTCCTCAGCTGCTTTTAACGGTTTCACATTCCTCCATCGTGCTCCAGATCACCATCATATCGTTCTTAAAAATCTCATCGCCAAGTGTAGTTCCAAAGAATAGTGGCTTGTTCTGTGGAAAGGATTTCTACTCCTGAGTTTAGAGCAGTCCCCCCTCCCCACTGTGCTTTCGCTGGAGTTGCTGCTGATTGTGGAATGTTGCATTGTGTGAGCTGAACAATCATGGTGGTGACAGAGCGTCACATTCCAGGACCGGTGGCGTGGATCAGCTGTACATGATGGCAGCAGGGCGATGCGGCTGCATCCTTTTCATTTAACAAGATGTGGTTGTATTAGTGTCTGATCCTCTTATTGGTTTATCAGGTGCAAAGAAAAGGGAGTTTAGTGCAACATACAGATGCTTGAGACGCTGTGATATTCATCTTGTCATAAAAAAATACACACAATCACAAAAAACGTGTGCAAAAAATCAATATCACTCTCCAGCCTTGTTCACAGGACATGAATATGAAGTCCATCATAGTAAATATATTATACTGGTGGTATGTTATGATCCTTAATCATTGAACTTTCCCAGGTTAAAGCCTCTCGTCAGGCTGGATTTCCTGCTCCTCAGTCACTGTAATTCAACGCGTTTTAGGTTTTTATGAGCATCATCATCATAATGGCTGGTGAGAGTTTTATACTCTCACATATTCTGCACTAATACATCTAATACACTCAGGGAGTCAGTTCACCACGTTATCGTCTCAAAATGTCATGTGGGTACATCATCTCGTCAAAAAGCGGCACCTTTTACCGATGGACCTTCACATCCATCCCAATGACACCCACATGTGTCATGTCAATAGTAAGAACGTTTTTTTTTTCCTATTTGAGAATGTATCTTGACAATGCTGGATGTTTGTGTGGGTTCGAGTACATATTGACCATCATGGACTGGGTCCAACTGGGTGTGCGGCATCTCATCTATGTGAAAACACGTATCGTGTCAGACCGTGTTTCCTCTGTGTCGCCTGTGAACTCACGGTACATCGAGCTCCCGTCTCCCTGACAGTATGTAAAACCAAACTCAAAAGAATGAACGCGGACCATCGGTAAATGTTGTCATTAAAACGTTCCCCGTGAGCAGCAGCTCACACGTCTGGGTTTTATGGCTGCGTCGCTGTGAAGATTTACTGTAATAGCTTGTAGACAAAGTTGAACAAGTAAATCACTCCTAAAAAATCATTGGCGCTCTTTCAGCTGTGAAATTAAACAAACCTCCCATGAGAGGTGACTCAATCTAAACACATCCAATCCAGTGAAATGGAACTCAAACTAAGAAAGTGATGAATTTGCCTTTGCTTTTATTTGATTTAGATGTTATGCAAAACAAATTTCACCGTCTCTGTCTTGCTCAAACCGACGCCTGAAGGATACGTAGGATTACCGTCAGTCTGTTGGTGAAGAGTGAGCTGCCCTTCATTCCCTCTCACCATTTCTCTCGGTTTCTCCCGCTCCCTGATAAGCTGGCATTTCCTGTTATCTCAGCCGTGGGCATTGTTGTCTGCTCTGTGAGACAGCCTGTGAGTCTCTGCGCTGCTGACAAAACAAGAGCTGGTTCCCTCTTCTGCATTGTCTTGTCTGTGCAACTCTTAATTGACTGTTTTTCAACATGAGAGCGGCGAAGTGCACCAGCCACTGGCCAACTCGCTGTCCAGTGACAATGACGGTGAATACATGACAACCAGCTGATCCTCAGGGGGCTGTAGACACGTGCAGTGGACACTGAGTATGACAAGCCGGTGGGTGTTGTCTGCTGGGGACAGTGAGTTGTGTCTGAACAGCCCAGGGTGGAGGTCTGTAACAGTCGGTCATCTTATCTGGATATGTTGGCTGTTATCAGCCCGTCCAGTTCACTATGTCGCTGGCACAAGACATTTTCTTCTGCTGTCACGCTTTCTTAAAACAGCACATTTCAAATTCAGTTTCAAACTCAAAGTGTGTCATCGCTGATGAACGGAAATCAAGAGCTTGGTCGGGCTTGTACCTACTTTGTGTAGTAAAATTGTAAAATAAAAATCAGCGCCAGCGGAAACATCCTAGAACTTTGTTGTCAAACTTCTGGGGGCTGGTTCATTGCATTCAGTTTCACCGTAGGCATTCGTCTGACGGTCTCAGGAGTAGAGAGGGGGAGGAATGTTTCTGGGACATGTAGTTAATGAAAGGTAAACACAAGGTCTAATCCGAGGTGAGCCAAAGAACACAGGGTTCTTCCTCCCCATCAGGATATGAGCTTCATTCTTTGGACATTTGACCTTTTTATAGTGGATTCTTGTCTTTGCAGGAGAGAAGGTTCCAGTAACTATAGCCACATGTACAGATAGCCCCTGAAGTATGTCAACAACTCTAAACATGTTCCCTCGATGCTCTCCTCAGCTGCGTGCAGCCCATCCGGTGCGTGGTGCTTGTACAGTTCACTACCAGCTGCAGCTCCCGACGAGCGCCGGCTCCAACGGACTTTGTCAGCACTGGAGCACTGAGGCCTGTTCCCCCGGCCAAAGGAACAAGAACCGACAGCGATGCTGGGATCTTTGCTGTTCTTGGAGGTGTCGGGGACAGAGGCTCTGACAAGCGGCGTGTGAGGCCACTGCACACGGAGACAAAACAGGGAACACGCGCAGATGAAGCCCAGTTTATTTGAGTATTATTGAGGATTATGACGTGTGTATTGTTAATCTTCAAAGCCGGAGTGAACTTTTCACAGCTCCGCCCTGCTACACACCGAACCTGCTGCTGAAGTCTGTGCAGCGTCTGTCAGAATACACTTGATGAGAACATCTGAGGACGGGGGCCGTGCATTTAGCAGGAACCATTAGAGAGACCCAGGGGGATTCCACCAAAGGGTAATGGGAGAATATAGATTGAATTTGTGATCATCAGCAAAAATGCCAATTAGAAATGCATCAGTGAAGAGCCCCAGCACACTGCCAGCGATTAATTGGAAGTGTGTATTTGACAGAAACTGCAGTGGAGTCCGTCTAATGGAGGTCTAAACGTAGGCAAACGTTAACGTCCAAACGCAGATTTGAGTAGATCTATTCACTCTTGAAGTCACGACTTGTTCCAGCATGTTTAAAGTTTAAGATGAAATGATGAATAATTAGTCAGTAGCACTGGGTGAAAAACAAACACAGTGATCAATCACGTTTGCCCCGATTCCGTGTCCTGTTCTGGAAATCTCGAGTTTGTCTGAGATCCAGCGTCTCCTCCGGAACCTTCTTGATTAACGTGTGTTCAGGTGTGTTCCTCGTGTTTTTCACTCATCTTCTGCTCCGTACTGCTCTCGCTGTGATTTCTACCTCCATTCATCAATCATTTACTCTCTCCGCCGTTTGTTCCCGTTGTGTCTCTGCTGGTTTCTCTACATTCCAGATCTCACATTGCTGCATATCTGTTCTCATCACACCATCACTACATCTTTCTTGTACGCGCTCCTTCCATGTCTCTTTCAAGTTGTCCTTTTCGGATTCATTGTTTGTATCTCTATGAGTGTGTGTGTGAGCAGACGGCGCCGGCTCTCGCTCAGACATACGGTATACATTTGCTTCACGAAGATTTATTTACAACAAAAACTAATTCCACAAACTGACAAAGAACCCCCCCGTCAACCGAGTGAAGGGGGGAAGGAGGTCTGTGACCCAGATCCTTGCAGGTTCATGCTGAGCAGGCGGTGATCAGCAGGAGAACAACAACGATGATAGGCTGCAGGTTTGCAGCACCGTCCTCCACCGAATCAGAGTCAGAATCAGTTTGATCTTGTGAGGAGAACAGAGTATGAAAAGAATAAAAACCTGCACACAATAATAAAACAAAATGAAGTCCAACCTGCTATAGCAACCGGAGCATTGACACAGGGATTAGACTGAGACACAGAGTGATCAGCCATGTCAGACAAACTGTAAACTATGTGACGTCACTTCACCAGAGACGGTACAACACGTCTGGTTGTCAGGGTTCTTCTTGTTCAGCCAAATCCCTGCGTGTCAGATGAATTATTCACCTTTCTAATGGGTCTATATTTGTCGTCGTTTACCGTGCCTCAGTGCCCCTGCCACCCTCGTTGCCGACCCACCGCCATCCTTCTCCCAACATCCACTTGTCTGTGGGTCTGACCAGCAGAGATGCTCCACCCACTGTAATGAATACAGGTGGAGTCACACAAAGCCCCACTGCTGGGCTTGATTCATCATGGAAAGCGTGTGGCCACCACACTGAGGGCTGTCCTCAGCACAGACGGCAGCTTCAGCACCACTCGCTCTTTTATGGCTAGTTCCCTCTGTGTACTCACAGGAGATGTCAGGAGGCAAATGCTCGTCTCATCCACAGGTGGCGTCGGTGTGACTGTGGGCTCCAGCAGCCTCCTGGCCTCGCTCTGGGCCGGGCCATGATGATGATGATGATGATGATGATGATGACAGCGATGGCTCTGTTCCACAGCCAAAGACAGGTGTTGGTGATTTGTGTTGCTCCTCTGGCCTGCAGCTCTTTAGTGAGGTGTGATATCATAAAGTGACAGCAAAGTCAGCAAGCAAGGATACAAACAAGGAGGAGACAAGCTGTAAATAACATAGCTTTACTACATGAGCGTCAGTATCATGATGTTATTAAACGGAAGGACAAAATTACTGAAGCTCCTTCCAGTGCAGTCAAAGAGCTGACTACAGTGTTTGCTGTCGATGTATGAGGTACACATCGATCACCATGCAATGTTATACACCAGCCATGCAGTAAGTATAAGTTTATAGTAATTACTGTGTGTTTGACAGATGCATTTGTGATGTGAGGGTTGTAACTGGTTGTAATTATAATTAATATACTTCATTAATTTGTGGATTAGTTACTCGTCAAATATAATTCAGTTTATTTTATTTGGGCACTTTTCACATGGAACATGAGTAGATGATGTTAATTCGAGAGAATCCCACCATGAGCAGGCGCTTTGAAGTCTGAGTTTAAGTTGGGCGGCCATCTGCCTCGACTGGTGAGGTTGGGAGGGAAAGCTGATGCATCGTTTGTGTTCTGCGCTGGGTGTTTCTGCCTCTGTGCTTGTTGTTGCTGCTGCTGCTTGAATTGCATCAGAAAGTGATGCACTTCTATATTATGCTGTAAAATTATGTAACGTGGCAAAGAGAGAAGTCCCACAGTGTGTGAGAAGAACTGCCAACAAACTATGAGCAGTGGCATAAAGAGAGACACGTTAACATGAATGGAAGTACATCATAGCAGGAAAACAATGTTTTCTACAGAATGAGTCTGTTATTTTATCCATGGGGATATGAGTTTTTCTGTAATGTGTTTTCATTAGTTGCAAGAAAAAGATGTTTAACTGTGCCACTTTTATGAACACAATTCACCTCAGTGGAGACACAGCAGAGATTTAAAGAGGTAATTGTGTCTTTTGTTGCAGGCAAGCATATCCAGGAGATAATTAGAGTATTTCAGTCTCCTGACTGATCCTGGGTTCAGTGTGGGATTACGTCTCCATAGTTGTTTCTTCTCACATCAAATTCATTGAAACTCATTTGTACAGATATAATGTGTTGCAGTGCGTTTCCTCCATTCTGTCTGTTATTCAAGTAGTCATTTACTTTCTCTCTCAGTCTCCTCTCAGTTTAGTTCAAATGGTTTTCTAGAGGGGGTTGGTGTTCATTTGCAGAAGGAGGTCACAGCAGGGAGATATTGCTCAGTGAGAATCCACAATATTAGAACTTGGTCTGCGAGCATCACGTCATCTTTTTTAGTCTTTCCAATCCCCCATTAAACGCTCCTTCTTTTAACATCTGTCTTTGCTATGCACCACGTTCCTCATTTCTCTCATTTTCTCTCACTTTCAGTCACTTTCAGTTGGAGTGACATGATGCTTCAACACCTGTATAAGCTGTTGCATTCTTTTCGATTAATCCTGGAACACCAACCAGTGAATGTGGGTGAACTCGTGTTCTGTTTGTCCTGGTTAGACATTAAGACATTAAGGTCCTTTCCATGTGCAGACTTCTTCCTATCCTATGGACCTTTTGTCCACATGGAACCAATATTTTGGAGCCTGAATACCATCGTTTTTCCAACCTGGTCCCAGAGTGAATACATCTGAGGATGACACTGTTTCGCCTGTGTTCAACCTATCCGTGTGTTTCCGGAGCCGATGATGATGATGATGATGATGATGATGATGATGATACTACTGCCATAGCTCCGCCTCTTCCTCAGCCTAGACAGAGGAGTGTGCACATTCTCTACATGTCTTATTCTCTGTTTTTGGTGTGTTCAGTGGATTTGCGTGGATGTACACATTTCTGGAAATGTTTCCGTGTGTACGGAAAACGTTTTTAAAACTACTCTGGTTTTGTATCTGTGTGGAGATGGCCGTTCAGTCTTCCAACATGTCCTCCTATTTGCTGAGGAGCATTGTTGCCTGCTAGTGGCTTTAACAGAGTTAACCATTTTTTATTACGTCTCTTTTCACTGAAGCTATCATTTGATTGTCTAGTGAAGTGTGTTTCCGGGCTATGTAAGCGTATTATCAAGAAAATATGTCAATTGACACACTAATTGAGATCAGAAGTGTCATTGCTTTCCATTTCTTCTCGAACAAGGGTGAGATAATCTGTAGCTAATCTATAATGGACAAATCCAATCAGTGAGGTTATTCTCTGTGGTTAGTTGAAGCTCTGCCAGTGCCAGAATTTGATCGACACGCCACTAAATTGATTAATAGAGTTCTGCTGGTCTCCTACGCGTTGATCCTTCTCTTCCTAAAGCCGAGGGTGTGGCAGAGCTTTGAGCTACTCTCCTCTTCCTGTTCCCCTCTTTGTACGGCTCATTAAAGAGGCGAGATCTCAGTTTCCGCCCAGAGCCTTCATTAGGCTAAGCCTGGTCCCCGACTGTTGGGCTTCACTGGCAGTGGGCTCCTCTGCAGGTATATGCTGGTGGTCAGAACGGAGCCCACGTATGAATTTAATGAACTGTGACTCAGGAGGACGAAAACACTTTGTAGAAGTCAGATGTATGTCAGATGTAGGTCTTGTATCTATCTGCTACAAAGAGAGATGATAGATCAGATCAAGTAGCTTTATGATATATTTTGCAGTAATGATGAAAACAGTGTAGAATATCATGCTGGTATGAATTGGAGGTAATTTATAACACTGTGTGCATAACTTTCTTTCTTTCAAATACAATATAAAACAAAGAAATTTAAAAAATCATAATCACAAATCTGTATCATACAAGTGAGTTATAAAAACATCAGCACATCATTTAATGATATAACAATATAACAATTATGACCCTGGGATGAATATAGAAAAGGATTTGCCAAAACAAAATAAAAAAGAAAACCATTTTGCCATCAGTGGCAAATAGTGGAAAGTAGAAATGATGTAACATGTGAGGATTAATAACCCTCCATCTCTGATGATATGATGGAGGAGAACAACAGTCATCCTAGTCACTGCTGAGATGATTTGAAGTGTCTCTAATTTACAACACCAACTGCCTGTAGACAGATGAAAAAGAAAGGAAATGGAGTGTGTGTGTGACAGCAGAGGGGGTAAAAAGAGACGGACTGCTGATGTGTTTGAATGAATGTAAAGTGGAATCCATCATAAAGGCATTAGTGGCCTCACTTTGAACAGTTCTACCCAAAACACTGACTCGAGGAGCATTTCAAGTCGCCGTCGTGCTCTCACTTTATTGTGTCAACTTTCAAGTATTCTTCACCTGGTCCCCTGTCCTCAAATCCTCAGACCTTATCTCAGCTTGACTCTCAGTTCACTTCCACATTTGAGTGCATTTTATCAGCACGAAGCTCCGCTGGTGTTTTCAAAAGCCTTTCACTTGTCTATGAAGGTATCGGAGTTCAGTAGTTACTGAATCCCAGTTAAGCGTTGAATAACTTTACTGTAGAGAGTGAGAGAGAGGGGGCAGGAGCCGGGAATGATTTTGAATTTTCCCTCTTCTTTCCGTTCATCAAACCTCTGACACCCGTTCGTGTTTAGTCCCCTCCTCCTCCCTCCTCGTCCTTCTTCTGCTCCTTGACAACCTGACTGTCACTGACTGTTTCACAACGGTAAGGCCAAAGGTCACCCCCTTTTCGCCTTTGTGACCTCTCACAGTTCCAAAGAGGGGCAACATCGTTCAGTGGGACTGTAGCCGACTTCTGTTCCCACTGATGCGGTGAATTCATTCTTGCAGCCATCGCTGATTACAGTAGGTCAGCACAGATTCTGTTCCACACTGAAGCGTTTGTAGTTGACGTTCAGATTCACAGGGGAGAGTGACGGAGACCGACAGGCTGACAGGAAAACAATGCAAGTCAGAGTGCAAGAATACCAAGAATACGTTTGTTCCCAGAAATGTTAGGTTGTACAGTGTCTGCAATGAGATGAGCCCATCTTTTATTCATGTTCAGTTGTCAAGGTGTCAAGCGTTTTGTCAAGCCTCTCATTGTTCTGTTAACCTTGTCCCTGGGAAACGTTCTGTTTCCATCTCTTTGGTTAAACGTTGCTGCAGGGCCAATGGGGGGGTGGATTGAGGGATAAAAAAGGAAGGTGTTTGGCTGTGTGCCTTCATCCTCTTTGTCATGAGACAAATATGACCTGTTATGGAACGGGGGTGTGGAAAACGACAAACAAAATAGAAAGCACAAGTAGAGGAGGGAGCGGAGTATGAAAGTGATGAAGGCAGGAGATGAAACGGGGGATGGCTGAATGGAGGGTGACACAGAATACCTGTGAGCAAAGCAGAAAGGTGCACAGCCCATCATCTTCAGATGGGCAGACACTGCCTGTCTGGAGTTTATTTTTACCTCAGACGAGTCTGGATGGGCTGCACCTTCACGTCTGCTGTGCGCGCTGCGACCGTCTTCCAAACTGACATGTATCAAACACACACAGACGCACGGAAAACGTGCATTTATTCATCAGCTTTCATATATAGGCCGGCACAGTGGGGCAGTGGTCAGCACTGTCTCCTCCCAGCATGAAGGTCCCTGGTTCCTGGCTTTCTTTGTGGAGTTTGTCTGTGTGGGTTCTCTCAGGGTACTCTGACTTCCTCCTGTCTAATCAGTCACTCTGGTGACCGTGAATGTGAATGTGAATGCTTCCTCCGTTCGCTCACTGACAGCTGGGATCATCTCCAGCATGAACTGCAACCTGTAACAGGCGATCGTCGTTCATGTACGTTCACGACGTTCATGTACGTTCACGACGTTCATGTACGTTCACGACGTTCATTCACCATACATGGATGAATCAACAGGCTGTGTGAATATTTGAACCAAATGAGTCCCTAAAACCTCAGTGTCCTCTTCATTCAGGAGCAGTGAACAAAGCAGTCGATTTGTTTTGAGAGCACATTGATGTGTTCACATCCACTCACTTAATCCCAAATACTTACGACTTGGTGATAATATACAGACTTTTCCTTTTCCCCTCCAACCATTTCCATCCCTTTATCCTTCTCATCGCATTGCACCAGCCGCTGACAGCCTCTGGTCTAATGTGGCTACAGATCGTGTCGACCACAAACATAAAACTTGATTTCCGTCCACTGATCTTTCTTCCATAGACCAGCAGTGCATTATTCAGCCGATCTGTCCTGTTTCACGTATGGACTTCATACACTTCACCACAGGCTGTTTTCAGGTTCTACTACTGAGCTCTGGTCACACTGACTGTGTGACATGCGTTTGTAGAGATGGTTGACGATCACAGGACAAGTCCCTTAAAGTCGCTGTAGGTGGGAGCGAAGACGCATGGGGGGGTGGTTGATTAACCAGTCAGGCTGTTAATGAATTCGTACTGTGATCAAGGCAGCGGGGGGAAGTGTGTGAGGAGGCTGCCTGAGGCGGGAGGTGTGTGGTCGTACGCAGTGTATTTCTCTCACTGCATCGTTTGCTCTTAAATGAAGTGTCAGATTGGATGAAAGGTTTTTGGTTTTGGTTTGTCTTGAAGTTTCTCTTGAACTTTGACACCCTCAGATATCAGGTTTTCATTATGAATCACTGCCCATGTACAGTATGTCTTTTCTTCATATATGCCTGTAAATATTTGGGAAAATTCACATTTTCAGTCTAAAGGAAGACATGCATCTGTCCAAGACCGTTTGTAAGCACCAAGAAGTCACATTGAGATGACGTGGGAACTCACACCTTCACATTGTTTTATGAACTGTTAGTTCTTCTGGACGTTTAAGAACAAACTGACCGACTGTTTTCTCTCCTCATGTGCAGGTTAGCTCTGTATGTGTACGAGTATCTGCTGCACGTCGGAGCGCAGAAGTCAGCGCAGACCTTCCTCTCAGAGGTAAGGATGGTTTGTTTCCTGCCTGTGTCCATGCTGAAAGATGGTCTGACCCTTTTCATGCTGCGTGTCGTGGAGCCAGAGCTCAGACAAAGTTCCTCGGTCAATCTCTGACAGGGTCCTCCTTGTCCTTTGTGAGTCCTTTGACTTCTCCCTGTTGCCCCCGTGGTGTTACCTCCTTGTTCGATCTCCCTCCCTCCACTACGCTTCCATAGATGCTGTTCCTCGCTGTAATTCTGCAGAGGTAAAAAGGTGACGGGGTGAAATTGAGGACAGTTAATTCTCGGGTTTCACAGTAAATGACGGTAAATTACGATGTAGAAGACAGTGGCTAGAGGCCCCGTTGAACACGGGCCAGAGGAAGAGCAGAACAAAGAGAGGGGGGACGGAAAAGGTTACATCATCAGCTGGCATCAGTTCTCATCACTCCAACTTAATGTGGGTTTGTGCGCACACTGAAGCACACAATCCTCTCTCTCACCCTCCTTCTCTGCTGTATCACTCGCTCTCTCTTCTGCAGATGTAGCAGATGAAAGGATAGGCGGTGTCGTGTTCAAGTGTGGGAACACTTCAGCTTGTACTATAAACACGACCACTTGTACACGACGCACATGCTCACACACGGAGACCCACACAATGTAAACACAACACTATAATGTAGCTCAAAACAGTGTGTGTGTGTGTGTGTGTTCAACATAGCTTTCAAGGGTTGTTTTTCCTTTTTATCGTCTACATCTGTTTACATTGTATCAGTCGTCCTCAGGAATCAGATCCAAATACCTAATCTCAGATAGCGTTGGATTCATTTATTCTTTTACACTCCCGACGCAGCCTGATTCTCCAGAGAACACACAAAAGGCAATCAAGTTTCTGTCCTGATTGTTGCATGTGTGAATCCCTCTAGTTCTATTCAGGTGACAGCTGGTTGAACAGTAACTGTGTTGTTCTGATGTAGGTATGTGTCTTCATGTACAAGTGATGAGTTAACCCCTTGTAAACAAAGGTGAACACCATGCGCGCAGCCGCCCTCTCCCTGAAGGACTGTGTGTCCTTAGGAGAAGAGTGCAGGCTGTGGCCGAATGCAGCTGCTGACCACACAGGATGACGCCGTCCATGATGAGGCAGATCCTCCGACCGCTGCCAGTGGAAGTCGAATACATCAGTTGATCGTTGTGTTTCTGCAGAAAGAGTCTCTGCCACCACAAGCAGGAGCTGTGGACACACATCGGTAGTACAGATAGATATAAGGCAGAGTCGTCGCACAGCTCAGTCCTCTTCAAGCCAACATCTGCCAGTAATCAGACTGAAGGGATCTGAAGGTAAATGAACCTAAATGAACTGCTGGAAGGACAGACCACAAGAAGAGAGGGTTGGAGCACAATCAACAGAAATGGGGATGCTGAGAAACACCTTGACTGGTGTCATGTCTGTCAGACATCTGTGCAAATCTCCAGCCAGTTAAATGAGAGGAATGAAGGACCGTTTGTACCGTCGGAGCAGTTATAAGGGTGAATTCTTCGTACTCGTGGAGCACATGGACACCGCTGCTGTTTCTAGTTAAGGGATGTCTTTCTTAGAACTGTTAACTTGGACTGAAAGCATGTGGAGTAAACAACGGGAAGCAGTTCCTGGCCTTCTAAAATCCTCAAAGCATGGCATTCCTTGGAAAAGTCACTGTGTCTGATCCACAGCTGAGGTCAAGACGGTCTGATCCGACGTGTGTTATCGTTCTTCTCACAGCTATTAAACAGGTCACTCTGTGGGTTGTATTCTGCCCACATGAAACCTAATGAGATTAAAACAAATCTGAGAGAGAGAGAGAGACTGATGAGTGTTTCTAGACAAGTTCTGTTTGACACATCAGTGGACGTTAGATTCAAATGTAGTACATATCATCACCGTGTGATTTCAGTGCCATGTTAGTATCAACGTGTTATTGTTCATCGGTGTGGATGACGACATCATTACAGTGAATTTGTTTTATTCAAGACATTCTAGGCTGATTCACAGACCAGATTGTCAGTGGATGCAGGTCTAGTACGGGAAACATCTTCATCCAGTCTTCTCCAAACATGTTCATGTCAACAGAAAAACATCAGACAATGCGATCAGTGCAACGTAGATGACTTCATCCGGACATCCCACTGTTGTATGGATGTTATTTGGTGCCAAATAACTGAGCATCTAACTGGGCAAAGATAGTTGGATGTAATTCATCCTCCCTTGGTTCTCAGAGCGCCTGTTGGGGTAGTTTTAGTCATTTTACTTATTTAACGGAGCACTGTGAAACTTTGTAAAAGTTTCCAGTTGTCACTATAAACATTTAATAGTCAGATTTTATCACTGTGTTTGAGGTCTGGATAGATTTAGGGGAAGACCTTGTTTGGGTGTTGTATACTTGTGACACCCCTCACACAGCAACAGTATCGACTGTTGAACCAGTGTTTGGCTTCTGACACAGAAGAGTGCTCGGAACTCCAACTGTGAATTATTCCAACATGAAAGGTATTCCTTTCTCAACTTTGCCCCATCGGTCAACGCAGAGTGAGGTCAGAGGTCAGAGTGAAGTCAGTCACTGTAATCTTAATTTATGCATCACTTGTCGTACATGTTAAACGATGTGACACAAAGTGCTGGACAGTGGGGTGCGCAGCCCCCTCCCACTCCCATACGCTCAGAGACACAAAACATCATGACTGCTCTAACGAGCCCCTCAGTGTGTCGGATATGGTGCATGAGACACTTCCAAAGGATGTAGAAGACAACGTGTGTAGAATACGATTCAACTCAACCGGCCCACTGAAGAGTCTGCTCATATGTGTCTTGTTGGCCTGTGAAGTCCTGACACTTCCCACGTCAAGAGTTTAAAGAACCGACAGAAGGAAAATAGACCACTGCCAGGAGGACACATGAAGAGGGAGAGGGGCAGAGACCTCAGAGGGTTCACGGGCTCCGGGCTTCTCTTTGCATGAGGAACAAGAAGACGTCCTCTGGTACCAGAACCAACCTCGTAAAAACAAAATCCTCCAGATGTTTCTTCTTTCCTTGTGTCCCTCTAGATCCGATGGGAGAAGAACATCACATTAGGAGAACCTCCGGGGTTCCTCCACTCATGGTGGTGGTGAGTTTCTTCTCTATTATTTGATCAGTTGTTTAATGTCATCACACTAAATGTATCCAAAGCTGCTCACTGAGCATTGTAACACTGCACTCAAGGTCCTTGCTTCTTCTTCAGAGGAGAAGAGAGAATTAATTCTACATATAAATCTGTTTCCTCATGCAGTTCTTCTGTGTGACCGTTGCTGTGTTGCAGTGTTTTCTGGGACCTGTACTGTGCAGCTCCGGAGAGAAGAGACACATGTGAACACTCCAGTGAGGCCAAAGCTTTCCACGACTACGTAAGTCAGCAGCACTGAACTCTCCTCTGGCACCACGGAATTATTCATTACCACCGTCGTACTAAAATGATATCTTGAAGAACAAGGACCCAGGATTCACCGGTCTCCATCAGTTCTAATTAAAGACCTGACATGAACCTTTCGTTGCCTCGCTCCATCGTCCCCGTTTCCTACGACACTACAACATCATGGAGTAGTTTGCTGCTGTGGCTGCCTGGTGGTCTGGTGGTCTGGTGGTCTGGTGGTCTGGTGGTCCGGTGGTCCGGTGGTCCGGTGGTCTAGTGGTCCAGTGGTCCAGTCCTTTCCTGCATTATTCGTATTGTTCATGAATATTCTGAGCAAATTACACGGGCACCCATAAGAGTGGGGCGGTAGATGACATCAGCATCAGAATACATGAGAAGAGTCTGTTCTGTCAATGTGTGCCACTGGTGTTGGTCACAGACATTAAGGGCTTCTTATCTTAATTAGAGCGCCACCAGCAGGTTTCTTTCAAAGCTGCAGTACAGAGACAAAGACTTCTACCTGCTTTTACTTTAATTTGAAATCCATCGCACCAGGCGCTCTGGTGCACATGCAGGACATGCATGTACAGATGGAGGGAGGGTGGGGGTCAAACTCCAAACACCTTTACAGCGTCTCCCTGCTCTGATTGGTGGTTGTGTACAGTGATGGATTCTGGGATTCTGTCAAACCACATCCCAGGTGTTTACAGGAGCCAGAGAGGCTGGATGTCTGCTACTGGTAGAATACAGTGACAGTTACTGTGAATATGACAACGTTTTGTTTGTTTGTTTTTTCAAACCACAGCAGCTTTTTTCTCTTCCAGGTGGAAGACAAAGACTGTTTTCTTGTACCCGTTTATATGCTATAGGCTAAAGTCTGACTCATCACATTTATCTTCACTGTGGTTTATTGAGATATATTGTTGGGAGAGCACAGGTCAGGGGTTTCTGTCTACCCCAGCAGGTCCAGCAGCCTTTTGCAGTATCCCCTCCCTTCTCTCTTTCTCTCTTTCGCTCATCCTCTTTGCTTTATGCTTGCGGTCCTGCAGAGCTGGCGGGGTCTTTTTACTCTTGCAATTATATGTGTATGTGTGTGTGTGTGTGTGTGTGCGTGTGTGTGCGTGCGTGTGCGCAGGTGATGCTGCGGATTCTGGCAGCGGTGATCAGGGTGATGAATAGGCACTGCGCGGACGAGGCAGCGATGGGATGATGTCATCCGGGCTGTGAGGAACGGAGCTGGAGGGCAGCACGACCTCAGCCCCGGGAGACAGGCAGAGAGGAGAGGGCTGTAAAAAAAGATAGTTACATAAAGTGAGACATCTCTCTCTGTCTCTGATGTCTCATAGATTCTTCTCAACATGCAAAAAACCACAAGGCATTTATACCGAAATTATGTCACAAAGACACAGAAACGGTGTATTTTCAGAGATGAATCAGTGGAGGAATTATGTCATATATGTTAACGTCTTGAGGAGAATCCTGCTCTTACATTTCCTGCAGGGGAGTGATCAGACAGTTCTAATTAAACCAACTGTAATTAGATCAAGGTCACTTTCAATCAGCGGCTGCAGCGTTCTGCTGCCTCTCCCGTCCAATCAGATCTACTCTCCTCGCACACGGTCGTACCTGCTGCTCAGTTAAAGCCAAATAACACCTGAGATGGACAGGAAAAAAGTCTGTGGCTGAATTTGATGACTTGAGACTGTAAGAATGATGGAGATTTTAATCAGACATTTCCAAGGTAATTATTGTCCCATAGCTAGTGGATGAAGTCCTAATTAGTGCTAAAAGAGACGTGTGAGCTCTTTCACATTATCGTTGTGTCACTGTCTTTTGATAATAAATGAACGAGATTTTCTGGATTACCCGAGTTTGGACGACCTGCTGGAGGTAAAATAGGCTTTGTGTGTCTGAGGATGGTCTCCTAGGACATTAATACAGTGATCCAGTGTTGAAAGGAAAAGAGACACTGACGAACAAAGCCAAGACAGATGCAATCTTATTGATTTCTATCCTCAGTCCAGGCTTTTCAGGCAGTTTACAGTTCTGTTAAGTGCTTTGTAAATTGTGTTCCTGATAGTTAATGAATGGTTTCCATTTGCAAGAGGCCATGATGTCATCAAAACAAGTTATTTTTAAATTCTTACTCTTGTCCGGAAGTGGCCTTATCACAAACAACAACTACTGCTGTCTGTCTCTTGAGAATCTAAAACTATGCAGATTGTTGGATCCTGTTTTTTTTTTTGTTTTGTTCTGTTTTGTTTAATGTTAGAAGAAGTCCTGCTCATTTGTGACGACTGAGTCGAGATGCATTTTAGTTCAGATTCACTGTGGTGAACTTTTATAGAAGACAATCCGGGAAGTAAAACATTTATAAGGCGCGATAAATGAAACACTGAAGCAGCAGTGGACATCCCTGACAGCCGTGGACAGTATTATTGTAGGGACGGCGCAGTCACAGTATGACAGGACACCAGAAAGAATACTGTTGGATTGTAGAAACCACTGAGTCAGCCATCAGGAAACAAACATCGGCCATGTTGAACCCACAGCCTAGCAAGATGCCTGAGGAATATCTGTCACATGATTTCACCTCAGCTGTTCATTTAATCACTTTGACTATTTTTGATATTGCTGCAGCTGTCAGTGAAACTGAAATGCAAAATCATAGTCATATCACAGTTAATGATACCAACAATGTCACATGTCAGATTGTTCCGCCCTAATTTCCAGAGTCACTGTGTTTTTGATTCAGAAAGAATTGTGGTACTAATTATAATTGTCCCTTCTAAGCCTTAAAAACAGTATGTGATGTTTTGTGACAAAACGAGTTAGGACACTATAAGTCGGGCAGATGACTAACGAGTAAGAATATGAATTCATTTGAATGCTATATGCTTTATAGTAGGAAATACTTTTGCCACCGAGAACTCCTGAGCCTCAAAAATCAAGAAACTGAGTTAAAAAGTTGTAATCGTTAGCAGACCGACTGTCTGTCGGCACAAATGACTTCAGATGAACAGTTGTTCATCAAAGAGGGAGTCCGACGGATGAACTTGGGACAGTAGATAGGCTGCGTGCTTCCAGGCGAGTATTACAGTGAGGAGCCGTCTATCGTTGCGTGGCATCACTGTGAGAGATAGCAGACACACAGCAGTTAGACGAGATGAAGAGGCGGCGCCACGAGCAACCGCCTTTGATAAAGATGCACCGTCTCATGCTGCCAGACGTTCACGTCTCTCCCTCATGCATGGAAATGTATTCATACCACGCAGCCCACCAGTGGAACTCACTCTGTACAGTTGAAGAGACTTGTTTTACTCATTTCCATCTTGATGTTGTGGGTGTGTCAGTGTTTGTTATCTATACTGCATCTTTACTGTGCTAGAATATGACAAACACGTATACACAGTGAATGTGTGTGAAATTATGATTTATTATTCATGTTACCCTTCAGCACTACAACAATGGTCACATGACTCCTCTCTCTGTGTCAGAAACCTCCCTGGCTCATGCTCTGGAACTATCACTATGTAACACCCTGAAATTCACTTGAGGGCATCTTTGGACATCTGAGGTGTTTTTTTTCCTGCTCAACACAGAAAATGTATGAATAGTATCTAAATCTTTTGTGTCCCGTTTTCTTTTGTGTCCCGTTTTCTTTCACAAGGATTTTTCAAATTAATGTAGAATTTCACTTATGGTTTATTGTTGGAAGGAATCTTCAGAAGAAATGAAATCAAAAGGACGCATCAACAGTCGTCCTCTCAGCAGCCCAGCCCTCATCAGGCTGTGGGTCCTTCTTTCCTCCCAATGACCTTTATCCATTTCAGAGCTCAATAAACTGTTGCAGACTTTCAGCCTAAACGGAGCCAACTGTAACGGGCTTCTCCAGACCTCTTTGGCATTTGTGTATTTGTTGGTACATTGTTTCACTGTGACAATTTGTGAACTAGTTATATCTTCATGCAGTCACATTTCTTGGATTTTTTTGGACATTGCCGTCATTTATCAAAAAAATCAACATTTGTAACAAGTCTGT
Organism: Aeoliscus strigatus; assembly: GCA_901007665.1. Lineage (NCBI taxonomy): Eukaryota > Metazoa > Chordata > Actinopteri > Syngnathiformes > Centriscidae > Aeoliscus > Aeoliscus strigatus. Next base: position 34,441 of record CAAKHB010002496.1, read on the forward strand.
ATATGCATATAACTGCTATCTATCTGTCTATCTATCTGTCTGTCTGTCTGTCTGTCTGCACATTGTAATGTAACATTACAACGTGACAGTGACAATGGAAGGCAGCGGGACATATGAGAAGAAACAAACAAACAGATACCTGCAGTAGTAATGGGGATGTTGAAATTCAGTAGTTGGTGAAACGGATGAAAATCAGTGAATGTTTGTGTGAATGTGTGTGTGTGTCAGACCAGACACAGAGGACAGAGACAACCTATAGAAAGAAACTCTTTGGGCTCCAAGCTTTAAGGACAACAACATGATTACAACCAGTTCAGAAGCAGTGTGTGTGTATGTGTGTGTGTGTGTGAGGGGGGGGGTGTCTCCCTAGTCGGTTTCCAGGGAAACAGAGCCATTTCTCCTCCTCTGTCTCTCTGACTCTCACATGCTCCAGTGTTCCTTGGCCTTGTTGTGGAGGAGGTACCTTTTAGAGGTGACTCACGGTAACATCATTGCCATGGCGATGAAGAATGAGCTGAGTGAAGATAGAGGGTTTGAGGGGCAGTGGAAGAGAAGGAAATGTCACTGTTTCCAGTTTGTGAAGAACAAGAGAAGGTGGGCTGTGAATACCGCGACCTGCTTCGTCCTCGTCTGCACGTCACATCACTGATCTGTGCTTCCGCCGTCACTTGTCCCCTGGTCATCTTCCTTCCTGTTCTGCTGACTCGTGTCACACAGCCATCACATGGCAGAGTTTTCCACTGCTGGGTTACGCTGAGTCATGACACATGCATGCTGGGACAAGCTGAGGTGGAGTGTTTGTGATGTTGACATATGCACCTCGTGTTCCAACACTGAGGCCAGTGAAGGAGGGAACAGTGATGAGGAGAGGTTATCTCAGGGCAGAGGACGACAAGGCGAAGAATGATTGGACCTTGGGGGAGCAATTTGTCAGTTATTTTTGTTGTTGATCAGGAAAATAAGATAGAAGAGCAAATATTTAGTGACTTTGTCCTCAGCAGAATCAACAGGCTGTGAGTAGGTTGTTTTGGAATATCAAATTGTATAATATAATAATATATCACATTCTAACATATGATGAAAAAATACCTCAGTTTCTTTGAAAACATCTTGTCTGTCATGTAGGAATGAGCTAGTTGATAAACTTGCATGTCACAGGTTGATGCCAGCATGGAGACGTAGAAGTCATAGGAGAGGGAAAGAGAGCAAAAAAAGAAAGAGAGAGAGCAGTGGGGAGATCAAGCAGGGTGACAATGTGCACAGTGTGGCTTTTCTGCAGTTGTAAACACTCGTGTGCTTATCTGGGTCGTCTCTCATGCGTCCAACAACATCTGCTGTAGATGAGACAGCTTCTTAACGTTGCTGGTTAATTCAGTGTTGCTCATGTATTCTTGTTCCCATCGACCTTTGATTCAACACAACTGCAACAACCGCTTATAAAAATGGGAATCGCTCACGATCACTGAGGATTCCAGCTCACAGAGAGACCCTCTATCCATCTGCCAGATAGAAAACACCCAATCTCTGTGAGAGTGCCCCCCCCCCCTCCTCCCTGTGAAGTCCATCTCTCTTATCTCCCCAAGTGTCGCTGTACCAAGTGAGATAGTGGAGGGAGAAGAGTGGCGCTCCCACACCAACGTCACCATCCACCATGTATCTGACATTGCATCAGCCCGCAGTTCCACCTCATGTATTCTACAGCGTGCTGCTGCTCAGACATGTTTACAAGGGTCGATAATGACATCGGTGATAAAAGAAACACGGTGGAACCGATACCAGTGACACCCGTAAACACCCAGTGAAAGCAGGTAGATTCACACACTGTACTGCCAGTCACTGCGATGTTCCATCGGGGGGGGGGTGTTGGCTGTGGAGGAGGATGCATGCTAATAAAATCAAATGAACTTGATAAATTGAAAGAGGAAGATTATTTTTTGTTGAATATCCTGGTTCTTGATGATTTATTAAACTTTGTTGTCATGTCCCTTGATAATGTCACAGGTCACAGAGTGAATCTTCAAAATGGAACTGGGTACAAAATGTTTGAATGCTGACAGCGGGTACATGTATCCACCGTCCCCCTGATGCATCAGTAGTTTTATGGTCTTAGCATAGACGGACAGACAGACACGTTTACATCGTATTCTGCAGAGTTTGTGTGTTTGTGTATACGTGTCCTTGAATGTGTGTGTCAAGCAGACTGGTAGCATCTCTTCTTTCCATTTCCCCCCTCCTCTGTTCAGGAAGTGGACTAATGGCATTTGAGAGGATGGAGGAGTTGATGGGGAGAGCGGGAACAAGTGAGAGGGTGGAGGAGGGATGGAGTTCCTTCCTGTGTGATGTGTCGTTAGTTCCTGTTGTAGTACGGGTGGCCTTCAGTCTTAACCCGTCTACAACACACACACACACACAGACACACACGCACACAAAAGTCCAAATAACATAACTGAAGTGTTTAACAGGGGAACATTCAACTTTAAAAACAAGGTTTCTCTCGTTCATAGATAATGAGGGAGAGCTAGGGGGGCATTAGTCTGGGACCGGGTCTGGGACGTCTACGATTATTTGCAAAAAACACATAAATGCGAACTCTTTTGTGTGTAGATCTGTGAGGTATTGTCAACAGCTGACTTGTGGCTTATTTGCTGCGTAAAGAGGATACAAATTGTTGGCCAGCGTTACGTCCTCCTGCGATTCTGTTAATATCAGCGACGTCATCTGTGACTGGTAGACATCGCCCCGACTTTCATCACATTAGTGCTGACTTTACAACATCTCAAGTCACGCCCCCCCTCCCCCAATTCATGTCCCTTTTTATTTCCTTTCCTAGAACCAATGTTGGATTGTTAGAGAGCGTGACCTTAAGTCCATCCCATAAAGCAGTGGCGGTGCGTCACACACGACACCTACGTATAAATTCATTTGTAGGTTTTTTTTCTGTATTTTCCTGTGATCTAGTCATTACCTTTCCTGTCACGTGTGATGAAGCTCTGCTGTCCTGGAATAGGATGTGGATCAGATAAATGTTGATTGGTGTGAGACCGCGTCGTGTGTGTGTGTGTGTGTGTGAGACAGACAAGAGGTGGAGAAAGCCAACGGTGACCTGTGCAGCTGAGAGGCAGAGAGAGAGGAACACAGACGGCCTCTTAGAATTCCACTCACACACCTCTGAGTGTCTCTCGGTCTCTGAAGTAGAATGAAAATGACTCTCCCCGTTTGCACACAAACTACCTGTGCGTTACACATGCACGCACACGCACACACCTTACAGTACAGTGATGGATTAGTGTTGTATGCATGTAGAATAGAGAGCGTCTGACTAGCTTATTGTGTTGTGTTTCTGTGGAATTCAAACATCCGCAATTCCCTCATTTAATGTTTTCCGCAGCAGGAACGTGTTGGGTCTGTAGAATGTCATACATTATTTAAATGTATTATAAACCTTCAGTCGATGCCTGGGTCAACGTATTGTCGTCACTTTCTGACCATCCGAGCCCTTGAACGTAACAGAAGTAGACTGTAGATACGAAAGAAATTCACAAATGTGTTGTTATGCCGGCATTGTTCACTGCACCCGATGGCTCCGTTGTGACGGCCGACCTGCCTTAGTCACTGATTCACTGCTGTTGTGCACGTCCCTGCATGGGCTCTGCTGCGCGTCTTGTCCACTGTAGTACACCATAGTACACCAGCGTTCCCCTGAAGGGCTGCGTTTTGAATAATTTATGCTACAAATGAGTTTGCCAGGAGATGCAGGTGTTCATTTGTTCCACGGCCTCAGGTTTCATCAGACGCACCTTTACAGTTTGATTGCACTGTTTCCGAGGGTCCTCTAATAATTCTGAGGGGCTTCATTTGCTCCTTGACCTGATTATTTTATTGCAGCAACGGTTTAACTTTCATCAGTTATTGGATTCATGTCTTCTACAGAGGTTAATGACACATGGGGAAAATAACCTGGATTATTGTATTTTTTCCACCCAGTGGTATCGTTTGTAATAAATTAACAATAACCAGTGGAAGTCACCTTCTCATCCAGAAACCATGTTAAATACGTTTTTATACAGCTTTTCCACCTTTCACACACATTCACACTTGCTGACAAAAGCTGCGGTTCACACATTCACACACTGATGACACAGCGTTAGAGGGATGTGTGGAAAAAAAGAGTTGCGTACAGCAGTGCAGGTATGGCAGCCATTGCAAACATTAAGGTCAACATAGCACACGATCCTAAGCTACGTGTATTGATCTGCTTCCATTGCATCAGGTGAAATAGTGCAATCCCTCTGTCAGCACTATTATCAGCAGCCCTGAGTGTCTGCATGGTAATTGAATGGCTGAGCGAAAGGTCTTGGCACATCAGCACGTTGGGTTTAGCTTATATCGACATTTTTCTGAGTAATACTAAGTTGTGACTAATGAACATTAAGTGTAGCCCCGCTTATCCCCCCTGTCCATCCCCAGGTCAGTAGATAGAGGTAATCGTTGTTCTGAGTGGAATCCAGAGCAGCTTGTGGAAACTGAAAATCAATAACTCTTCATTTATTGTTGCGGTACAAAGTCTTATTACTGCACAAATCCTTGATCGGGTGTTTGTGACGCTTCCTCCAACCCAACCCTGCTGTTATCAAACGTTTGGAATGTTCGTTTAATCATCTGCTATGACGACGATGACAATCTACACCCGCGTGTTTACATCACTGAACCACGGCTCTACCCATAGTCAGAATGAGCTAGGATTCGTCCTGATTCACTGGAACTTTCTGCCCACACCACCTCTCTCCTCCATCAGGATCAAGTGCATCTCTCTTTATTTAGAACGTTTCCCAGCGCTGAGCCCCATCTGTGGTGCCGCCACTGGCTCAGCTGGACGTTTTAGCCAGCAGGTCAGCTCTCCCATTGGCGGCCGTCAAAGAGTGACGCAGCCTCTTACAAAGTCGACAATCAGCTCCATCTCTATCCTAGATTTTACGTTGCAGAATGCAAGATATTTCCAAATTCTGCTCTGAAGATGATTTTGTGTTGTGGTTGCACACAGCATCTGATTAGTTGGCTGATAAACAATAGGGTCAAGCTGATAGAGCGCCCTCTGTTGGAGCTGGTGGAAAACATACTGGGTTGCGTGTCCAACAGGTGTTTTGATGGAACAGTCCCACGTTTAAAGTCACTTTGGATGTTTCTGCTGGTCGACGGTCATAGACGCCTGAAGTTAGCTCCTGCCTTGTGATTGGCTGATTAGATTTCAGATGAACCTCGTTCACTGTCCACCAGTGAACATGTCAGTGGACCACGTGCAACTTTCATTTATGTGGATTTGTGCAAGTTAGTGTCGTATTTGATGTCATTGTGACACATTCCTGCTACATACAAATGGATACTTGGACAGTGGGATGAAACACTGTCTCGGTGAGACGATGCTCATGATGAGTGAGAATCTGTTGGCTCAGTGTGAATAAAAAAAAAAGATCAAAAGTACAACTTTACAGAAGAAGCTATGAGAATTACAACATGTAGAGAGGGTGTGATCTTCTCCACGTAGTCAGTAGAAGTCGTCGTGTGTCCTCGTCTGTGCGGTTTGGTGTTATTTTTCAGTCCTGCCTGTTTTGTGTTGTTGTTTTTGTGGCTGTTGTTGTTGTTTTCCCACCCTGTTGAAAGTGCTTTGTCAGCAGGTCGGGTTGATTTTTGTTTTTCCTCCCTTCAGTTTTCTTTGTCCGCATAAGCATATGTGGAGAGAACTCCTCTCTCGCACACGCACACGCACACACACATAATCTCTGCTTTGTCCTCATTTCTCTTTTCTCCCTCCCTCTCTTTGAGTATGAAGGCAAACTCAGCAGACCTCCAGGCTGCCAGCAAGTAAAAGCATTCTGGGTAATCTGGGGCGGTAGAAGGAAGAAGTGAAAGAAGGGGAAAAAAATGGAGCTTTTTGCTGTTGATGCTGTGCATGTCTTCCACACAAACACCCACAAACTCGAGTCTCTCACCACTGAACCGCCGAAGTATAGTTTCCATCTTTGTCTGCTGAGAGAAATGCAGAGTCAGTTTGCTGCAGAATGTCACATCTAAAATGGGCATCTGGTGCTGAACATTAACGGGAGGAAGAAAGAGGAGTGAGAGTGAGGGTGGTGGATGCAGAAGTGTTGTCAGTCTGCTTTTATCTCAGCTCTGATTAAACCTCGTTCCTGTCTGACCTAAAAAGTCAGCTGGCGGAAACCTCAGAGACTGGGGGTGATTTTATACCAGAGCTCCTCACACCCTGAGAGATAGAGAGAGAGAGAGGAGATCAGAGAAATAGAACAGCGAGTGGGCAGAGAGTAAAACAAAACAAAAAACCACGGACATGCTGCCTTCATATGCTCGCTGTCTCACACATCATGTGTTGATCCTGCTCATGTTGTCTCGTCTCCTCTGTTCCTAATGAAGGAGAGGCTGGTGCTGGGTGGGAACTTGCTGTTTGTTGGAAGTACAATATGACAGGAAGCAAACAGAGGCAGTGCTGAAATGTGCCAGCGCCTCCTGTCTGGAACCAGCACAGCAACAAAACATGAGGGGTAAAAATAGACGTGTGCTTTGGCAGCGTGGCAGGACGTGCAGAAACAGGAAGTATCCCACTGAGAGACCAGGAAAGACCCATGAGCTGTTTGTTGGTTGGGTTTGTTTTCCTGAGTCCTGGTTCATTGATGAGGGGATGGGTCAGAGGGTGTCGTCATGTGAGGACAATCGAGACAACTGCACTTTGTGATTTTGTCGTGTAGTTTTCTAGTGTACTGGTTTATGAAGGTTTACCAAGGGGGGCTGCATCGGGGTGAGAGGATATGAATCATTCACTGTCGGGGAGTTTAACCTGGGGGAAGGGGGAGGTCTACTTTGTCTTATTCTTCTTAAACAACCTCTTGTCTCACATGGATCCCTCTTCATCATCAGTCTTTTTCTCCCTCTGGATCTGTGTTTGTCTTCAGTAACCAGCTGACAGACAACATGACTGCAGGATATTAGAATACATGAGTTTGACAAAAAGGACCAGTGATGACGGGCTGATCTCTAGGTCGTCGATTAGAAACAGACGTCCAAAGCTTTGACAGACACCAACGTCTGCATAAGTACCCCACAAGTGACTTATACTGTGTGTGTGTGTGTGTGTGTGTGTGTGTGTGTGTGTTCCAGAGTGCTGCGGCAGCCCCCAGCCCCGTGCTCGGGAACCTTCCCCCAGGAGAGGGTATGCCAGTGGGGCCGGTCCCTCCAGGGTTCTTTCAGGTACACGGTGCACACACACACACACACGCACACACGCACACACACACACACACACACAGTATGTGCATCTACAATCTGGATTTGTCGACACGCGGGTGTCCAGTGCTCTGAGAGTGGACAGAAGAGTCAGGGTGACTAGAACTCCATCTTTGCCTCTGGTGATCTCTGTTCCTTGTCATGAAACTCTGGCAGGGGAACATTGATCAGTCAAACTCAGACGCTCAGATCAATTGAAAACCACCTTTTCCAGATCCTTCACTGCATCAGAGAAGTTCCTGTCAATATGTAGCTTAAGAAAAGACAACAATTACCAGAACGCCAGTGTCTGATTGAGGTTCCAGGAATGTTTTTTGTACAGCTGAATTTAGAGGCAGGACAGAAAAAAAATGAATTCCAACCGTGTCAGAATGTATTTGTTCATGTGAGAAGCCATATTGGTGACAGGAGCCCCTGAGGAGAGTAGAAGGGTGGTTGTAGCAAAGAGGACGATTGTAACTAGTGATCCATTGCTCTCTAGTGGCATCCTGTAAAATTACTTCACACAAAGCAGCAGGTCTGCAGGGAGGACAGACGAGGACACCGACAGACCCAGATCGCATCAGCTCGACTGACATTATCAACAAACCGCAACTTGGGTTTAACACGGATCCAGTCCAGTGGAAATGTGGTTGATAAATGAGTCAATAAAGGACAAACAGGTGATCTCAGTGTGGAAATACTGTGTGTGTATTAGAGTCCAGAATTAGATCAGGGTCACGTTAGGTTTGATTAGGGTTAGGTCAGGGTCAGGGTTAGATTAGGTCAGTGTTAGGTCAGAGTTAGTATTAGATTAGGTCAGTGTTAGATTAGGTCAGGGTTAGGTTAGGTCAGGATTAGGTCAGGGTTAGTATTAGATTAGGTCAGTGTTAGATTAGGTCAGGGTTAGGTATTAATTAGGTCAGGGTTAGGTTAGGGTCAGGGTTAGATTAGGTCAGTGTTAGGTCAGGGTTAGTGTTAGATTAGGTCAGGGTTAGGTTAGATCAGGGTTAGGGTTAGATTAGGTCAGGGTTAGGGTTAGATTAGGTCAGGGTTAGTGTTAGATTAGGTCAGGGTTAGGGTTAGATTAGGTCAGGGTTAGGGTTAGATTAGGTCAGGGTTAGGGTTAGATTAGGTCATAGTTAGGGTTAGATTAGATCAGGGTTAGGGTTAGATTAGGTCAGGGTTAGGGTTAGATTAGGTCAGGGTTAGGGTTAGATTAGGTCAGGGTTAGGGTTAGATTAGGTCAGGGTTAGGGTTAGATTAGGTCAGGGTTAGTGTTAGATTAGGTCAGGGTTAGGGTTAGATTAGGTCATAGTTAGGGTTAGATTAGATCAGGGTTAGTGTTAGATTAGGTTAGGGTTAGTGTTAGATTAGGTTAGGGTTAGTGTTAGATTAGGTCAGGGTTAGGTTAGATCAGGGTTAGGGTTAGATTAGGTCAGGGTTAGGGTTAGATTAGGTCAGGGTTAGGGTTAGATTAGGTCAGGGTTAGGGTTAGATTAGGTCATAGTTAGGGTTAGGGGTAGGGGTAGGGG
>CAAKHB010002498.1:0-29223 GCA_901007665.1 Aeoliscus strigatus
CCCCCCCTCCCCTCCAGTCGGCTCCTTTTGTCTGTGGAGACTCGCACCTCCGCCCGTTGTTGTGCTCTCATCTTCAGTGGGTGATTGAATTACAGCTCCGGTGCAGAAATTAGAGTGGAATATGAAGACAGCGTGGAAAATACACTGTAGCTCCCGATGATAATACAATACCAGGTTTTTACTAACGAAAGCTGATAGCAACAAGCATAATAATGGAGAAAATGTGGATCAGCTGTAATGTCATGCATTTCTGGAGTTTGGTAATTTAGTGCATAGAATTTTGACACAATTTCGACTGTTGACACTGTGTACGAGCCATGTGTGAATTAAAACTTACACTTAACAAAAGCCGTATCATATTAAATACAAAGCGATTATTGCTTAATTATTTATTCTTCTTCTTCTTCTTCTTTCGGCTTTGTCCCTCTTCAGGGGTTGCCACAGCGAATCATCGATTTCCATCTTTCCCTGTTCTCTGTATCCTCTACTCTGACTCCAACTACCTCCATGTCCTCCCTCACTGCATCTATAAACCTCCTCTTTGGTCTTCCTCTCTGTCTCCTACCTGGCAACTCCATCTCTAACATTCTCCTACCAATGTGTCCACTGTCCCTCCTCTGCACATGTCCAAACCATCTCAATCTAGCCTCTCTAGCTTTTTCTCCTAACTTTCCTGTCTGTGTTGTCCCTCTGATGACCTCATTCCTAATCCTGTCCATCCTGGTCACTCCTAAAGAGAATCTCAGCATCTTTAACTCTGCCACCTCCAGCTCTGCCTCCTGTCTTCTGCCTATCGCTAGTGTCTCTAAACCATACATCATAGCTGGTCTAACCACAGTCCTGTAAACCTTTCCCTTCACCTTAGCTGAAACTCTTCTATCACAAATCACTCCTGACACCTTTCTCCAGCTGTTCCACCCTGCCTGCACCCTATTCTTCACTTCTCATTGCTTAATTATTTATGCCCAGTGAAATAGAAAATTTAAAAGATTAGTTAATAACTAGGTTAAAAGGAAAACAGAAAACATTGCATTGATTAAAACATGGTCCACTTCATTGCAAGGATATTCTGTGTTTTTTTTTTTTAGATCAAAGGTGATACCAAACTTTATAAAACTGACTTTGACTTTATTCCTCCAGTCTCCAGTGTGGACCTGAGAAGGGCTTTTATTTATTTGGTGCCACACAACGTGATCTAGTCACTGCTATTATGAGAAGCACTCTTGCACAGTCTGAAATGAAATGTAGTGATAAGATGGAGGCTGAAAGAAAATGAACTGACTGGTCAACGCAGAGGACAACAGACACAGAATACAACAAGGTTGGAAGCGTTTACACAGTGCTGACATTTAATCAACGAGAAAGAGCTTTGTGTATTTTCCCAATCGGAGGCTAATTCTAATCAGTGCTGGTGTTATAGGCAGCTTTGACTGTCGCCTCTGTGTTTACTTTTAATCTCAGACCTGCTGATTGGAGAACAAGGAGGGAAGGAAGGAAGGAAGGAGGGAGGGAGGGAGCGGAGAGGTGGAGGAGGCATGTGGGGATGAGAGGCTGAGGGGACCCTGGCACCTGGATCAACACACACACGCACACCTTGGCATTCCAGTATGCAACAACTCCTTGCTCCTTCTTTGCTCTAGCAAAGACAAAGGAGTGTGATGTGCATCCTAACTTCCTGATGGCACGATAACTCTGTTTTCTGACTGACACTTACTTCTCACAGACTTTTCACACATACGCATCACACACAAAATTCTTTGTGACAGGTTCACTCATTTATGGCAACAATGTGTGCTATGATTCATGTGTTATTGACAAACTTGATTATTGAATATTGCGAGAACTGAAATGTATATTTTAATATGATACATCAGTGACTTGAGTGGTTCTTCTCCAACGCTTCCAATGCAGTGAAAACAATCTTTTTAGGTGTACTGAATCAGTAGATTCTGTTCAGTAAAAAGATTGGTTCACCAAATCGTTCAGTGCCCACTCCCCAGCAGGTTGCCACACCGATCCGCTCAGCGACTCTTCCTGAAGTAAACAATTCCAGTGCACTCAGTACATTCACTGCTTAGCACTTTAGTTTTTAGTTTTAGTGTAAGTTTTGTTCTTTCAGTGTAACTTTCGTTTTCAGTGAAAGATTGGTGTCAGTCGACTTGTTCACAGGGAACCAATGATGAAAGCTCACCCACAGCGGTTCACACAGCTGGACTGTGAAATGAATAAATCTTTTCAGTACAGTTCACTCAAAAGATTCATGTTTTTGAACAAATCATTCGCGAATGGGACAATATTAATCCAATGAGAGACACTTCTTCCACCGAATTGAAAACTTGCATTTGTTTAGTTTGACTCTCTTCTGAAAAGAGACAAATGTCAACACAATTAATATTCATGCTGCTGCAGGAGTGCACTGTTGTCACACCATCACTGGCAGCAGGGTGTTCTGTGAAATCCATGGAGACACAGTGACACACTTTAAATAATTAATGGTGCTCAATTTACACCTGGATTTATTTATGATATCATTTATTTATGTCATCTATTCTCAGCTGAGGCTTGGGTTCACTCTCCTGTTTGGAGGAGCAGCCTCAGCCCATCAGATAATTTTAATAATAGAAATCTCTCATTAGGAGCTGATCAGACATGAAGACAGTCTGAGTGTAAGACGATGCCCACAGTTGACCACATTCATGCATTATTGACACAGAAATCCAGCTTGTAAAACCAGCAGGTTTGTGAATATGCAGCTAATTTACTGTTTTTAAGCCACACACACATTTATTGAAACATTTTTATCGATGTTGCTTTGTGCAAACACAAAGCAACATCTTCTGTTCTCTTTTAGCCTGTTAAATGGCACCATTTAGTCTCTTGTTCAGAGGATTTTCTGTCTTTAGCACTGGAGCAAGTTGTTTTCAGGTTTGTGGGTATGGGAGATGCTTGTCTGTCAAAAATCCAGCAATCACCCTCCCGCCGGTCTCAATCAGAATCCACTCTGAGCGACCACTGGTGCCTTTGATCCTCTTCAGTTGACCTTTTCAATAACATACGAATAGGACTCAACAGATTCTGGCTGCGATCACCAGGCCCCCGCTGTCATAAATGTGAGGAAACAAACTGTATACGAGGGAGTATCTGCTGACTCCATGCCGTTCCGTACAGTTCACTCATATTTTTCATGACCCGCAGTCATAATGATCTAAATTTAAAGCCAACAACTAAAAAAAAAACATCCCTGGCACATGTTATAAAAGTCTTAACATTTGAATTCTTAAGCTCATCCCACACAGCATGTGTTTAGATTATATTATACTTTATTAATCCCATAACTGAGAAATTCACCAAGAAATTCAAAAAATAAATTTACACAATACACCCAATATTAACACTGTACATCTCAACAATAACAACAAAAACTAAGATTAAAAAATGTGCAAAGATGAGCAAATGAATGCTAACTTGACCTGCTGAAAGCCTGGTTTGCAATTGTTTCCTCACATTGAATGTGGGGATAGTAATGTCTTATTCTAGGAAGATGGAGTCAATCAAATACACATGGGGAGAGGAAACCCATTTAAACAACTTGTAAATTAGGGATTATGACCCTCCTTCACTCTTCTGTGTGGGTTTCTTCTCGCGACCATTCACACACTTTCAAATGCGTACAGACACGCGCTGCTCCCAGGAGACGTAGGCGTGTTAAAGAAGCTATCACACATACGTTGTCTTTCCTGTCGAAATCTGGGCAGGGCCGGAATTCATCACAGGATCAAACCCTTTTCTCATCAAATCCACGAAAGTGTAGCTAATGCAATTTCACTAAGTCACTGCCTGACTTGATTACATGTGTACTGGGGAAACTGGCATATGTAGCATCACGTTGGTGGGGGTGGGTGCTGGATGGTTGTCCCTGTATAACACAGTGTAAATCAGTGTGCACAGTATTCACACAAGTTTTGACAAGTGGACGCATAAGTTAATGTATTTCTGTGTCTGTCTTTTGTTCCTTCGTCGTCTGGTCTAGTCTGGGTGGCGACGTGATGGTGATGGTTTGCAGTTATTGACCGGAGCCGAGCCCAGCGGACAGTGGTGCATTTGGCCTGGATGAGCCAACATGTAAAGACAGACAACCATGTACACGTTCACACCTACAGCCAATTTAGAGTAGCCAATTAACCTGGAGGAATCTGGAGTGCCTGGGGAGACATGTGGGAGACCCACCCTTGCTGTGAGGTGACAGTGCCGCCTGCATCACTGTGCCACCATATACTGTCTGTATGAGACCCAAACTTATGGGGGACTTGTGTGTTATCTAGACAGTTCTGCTGGTTCCTTCATTTTGAGTGTGTTCGAGGCAAAGTTTGTGTTTTCTTTAATGTAAGGGCTTTGAAAAGCACTTTCAGGATAGAGTGAGGGAATGGATTATGCCAGAGAATGTCACCACGTCACGTAACTGTACAAAGGTGTGTGTGTGCACAGTGAGCAGTGGACCTGGAGGGGGATTTCAGGGAGATTTGGCCACATTAGAATCTGTCACTTCTCCCACTGCAGCTTTCAGCCGACCCGTCGAGCGTCCACACCTCCACAAACCCATCCGACTAATCCTGAATCAGACCACACACACACACGGGGCTACACAAACAGACACACTCCTCCAAACTAACACACAAGCTCTCACAAACAAAATTAGACTTTCTCGCGTTCTGTTGAGAAGGCTGGCAGACGTTTGGTGGCATCCTGACCTGAAAGCGGAGCTACCCTGTCACATCCAGATGCCTCTGAAGAATGCCATGTATATTAATGGAGGTCTGTTTAATATTCATCACTGCTATGCCCTGTTGGCAGCTGGTCCCAGACCCCATGGATCAATGAGGTTTCTTCCTCGCTTCTTTGTCTGACATGGATGCAGATGTTTAGAGCATGAAATTAAATTGGTCAATGCCATCGGGACGGAGTACATGGTCGTCGAATTGTTTGTTTGTGCACATATTTAGTGTAGTTATGGGTTTGAGTGGCCTCTTGGAGCAAACACTGACTTGTTGGACCTTATCCTTGGGATGTAGTTGATGTAGAGAAAACAAAGTTAAGTTAAGCCAACTACTTTCATGTCAAAGGCAGAATGTGAGGGGGCAACTGAGGCTGAGCAACGGGCTGGCAGACACTTTGATTAGGAGCCTGTAATTGGGTCTTAATTGAATTGGCACCAAAGTGAGGATGAATGGATAGAGAGATGGCGGTAGTGAGACTTTCAGAGAATAGTCTTAGTCTCAAGCTGAATGTGCTGTGCGAGTTTCAAGGCGAGCGATCAGAATCAGAAACTGTTGATTCAAAAGTTTCAAAAAGGAATCAAAGCTCTCTATCTCATTTTAATGAAAATACGCTCCGAGTACGAGTGTTGTCCTCCATACTGTTCAAATCAAACTTGTTCGATTAGAAAGGCACCATGGAGCCCAGCCCAGGGAACAATGAGTTGATATGCATTTGAATGCACGGCTAGGCGGGCTCGGCAGGTAATACGGAACAAGCTTTCGCACTTGACAAGGTGTCTTTGTGTTATATCACACAAGCTTTGCAAGGCCACATTGGACATGGAAATGAAAAAAGAAAACAGACTGCAGAGGCTTTGTGAAACTCACATCTCACACCAATCTCAGAACCTGAACAAACATCTTGGATAGCAGTGTTTCTACTATGTACCTCATACAAATTTACAACCAGAATGTCCAGTTCAGAGAATTTATTATTTTCTCCTTTAAGTCACAAAAAGATGTGCTGGAATTTTTTATTTTTTTTTCCCCCTCAGGAACTTGGACCAGACATCACCTTGTCCTTGTTGCTCCTCGCTGCTCCTATAGCTTGCACCCTTATAAATCAATACATTTTTAATTGAATAACATTGTCTCCATTGAATAAAGAATATGGGATAAACACACATTGCAGAAATCTATAAGTTAGCATGAGGATTCATTCATGCACAGTAGTGTTTCAGAACCTACGTCAACACACAGCCGGACGTTCTTTTTGCTCGGCAGTTTGCTGGATCGACAACACACCACGATGTCTCTCCATCAGTAATATTGATTATTTCAGCATGAGCAGAGGTAATGAGTTTCAGTGTCCCTGCCTCAGTGCCTCGCCACCCGCCCCATCCCCTTCACTGTCTCACCCTGCCATTTCTGAGCATGTAACATGGCAATGATTTTCTGATTAACCTCCGTTAGCTGGGGTGTTTACCCAAGGCGAGATGCAGGAGCACGAGCAACACTTTTTTCTGGGGATTTGTAATGGATGTGTTCTTGTTGAACCTAGATATTCAAATAAAGTGCTTTAGCATAAATATTGATTAGTGATTGATAGCCGTTGCCACATCTCCCCTTGGACCATCAGAGTACAGGGTGACTTCCCAATCAACAGAAGCTCAACCTCTGTATGATGTTTCTGGGGATGATGGATTGTGCATCACTAAGTCCTGTTGTGTCTTGTAGGCGGTGCCGATGACAACCTGATCGAAGGAGGAGAAATGAAGTTTGTGTGTAAACCAGGAGCGAGGAACATCACTGTCATCTTTCAGCCTCTTCTCAGGTACAGAGTGACACCTTAAACTGTGCTTTTCATTGTAGTTGTTTTAGGTCAGTGCTTCTCAACTTGGAGCCCAATTGAAGTATAAGTCATTTCAGTTCTTTCATGTAATTTCATTCATACACTTGAATTGGAGGGGGTCGCGTCAGTTCTCTGTCGCTTATACTTGTAAATAGTAGCAAAATAATAAACCACCAGCTTCATCACAATACAGTATTATAGGGATATGTGTGGATGACGATACGATTTCTGCCGATATCACAAAGTCTGTCACGGAATGATTACGAGTCGATTCAGGAGCCTATGATTGGTATGTGATATCATATGCCCATCTGACATTCATTTACATCACCTCACAAAAACAACCAGAATATGACTGACCTTTTTCTTTCAGAGCTCTTCCAGGTATTTAAATAAAATGCAGTATTCATAAAATAGACCTTCTGTTCACTAAAGTCTCTCACTAGTGCACTTTTTTAATCATTTAACTTATAGCCCTTGATGACTTTTCAATCATAGAGAAAAAAACATAAGATATATTGAACTTTAAAACCTTCACTCTCTGAAACATAAAATCACACCTGTGATACTCGTCACTCTGTTGGAATGGAGTTGTGGAAAGAAAGCGGTTGTGCAGGCTTCTGGTACGGTAACGCTGGAGCTAGCTTTAGCATGTGGGTCAATGCCGTGCTTCTCCTTGAGGTGCACGGCCAACTTGGTTGTGTTTCCCGACTATTTCAACTCGCATTGTTTGCATATGGCGTGTTCTTCCTGAGGCGTCGTCTTTCCTCCTGAATGCGAAATATTTCCAGTCTGCCCACTTTTTCCTGAGAGGAGAGCGGACTTCTCATCTTTGTCCGTGCTGCTTGCTATGACCCATGACATGCCCGGGTGGTGTGGTGCACTTACATGAAAATGTTGACACAGAATTTCAAAATAAAGGTGTATCTTTTGTGACAATATAGATTCACGTTTTAATTTTGCTTCAATGTAATCGGATCGTACTGTTATACCCCTCGTAAACAGTAATTCTATCAGCATTACAAAACACATTACAAAAAGAATTGGAGTTATGGCTCCAGTAACTACCTGGTAGGTAGAGGAGGGAGCGTAAGCTGCATATTTTTCAGTATATATTTTTGTCATGGAAGAACAAACAAGTTGCTAAGACAGAAATGCAATAAATCAGACATGGGAGATTTATACCTAAGCTAACACTTTTCCTTGTCGTGTACGCCAACATTGCAACAAAATTATAACAAGCTGAATGCCAGGACATTTAACATTTGCTGTAATAAAGAACTTAATTGGACCCCAATCAAAACCAAGTGGACTGACAGCAGAACCTGCTGGAACAATCCGTGCAGGATTTCATTACCTCGTTTGAGACGTCGAGCCTGTGGTGTCAAACCTGCCTGTCGGAGAGCGGAGACAAGACGTATTCAGGCAGGAAGATGACTCAAGTTAAATGTAAGCTGAATTAGATTACATGGCCTCTTAGTGGCCGTCTATCGATTTCAGCCTTTTTTAATGTTTAGCAGGCGTCCGTAAATCAAACTTGATGTAATATACTGTACCTTCATTTCACAATGAGTCGTTGATCCCAACCAGGAATTGGGATCGACAGCTGTCTTTGCTTTTTATTTGCAATTAAATTTGCAGTGTTCCAAAGGCTTGTCTTTGTGGTAAAGCTCCTCATGTCTGCTTGTTTTCTATACAGTGCTGTGGTCCCAGTGGATATGAGTAAATCGAATAGAAAAGTAATTGAATTGTGATCCAGTGATACATTACCTTCAGAGTTCTTTCCTATTTCCTCACTGAAGTGCTTGGCATACATCTCTACTAAAACTGTGCTACACATTTTTAAAGCATGCAGACACAGTAATTGTGTCTCTTTGGCACACAAAACACATTCTTTGACTTGAGATGCACTAACAGCATTGTGAAGTTGCTAATTGGCTCTTGGCTTTACATTTCCTCAGTTTTAGTGACACCAGGAGACGGACTAGAAATTCAATCTGTATTTTGAATGTAAAAGTATCTTTGTTCAGATTTTCTTCCAGTTTGCTGGCGGTGATGTTGGACTGACTTGAAAAAAAAAAAAAGTGCAGAATTGCAGCATCATCTCATCCCATTACCTTAGCTGATCTGGTCTCCCCCTCATCCATCAGATCCACTTTCACTCCTCATCACATTCCCATGACTCAAAGCTGTTTTGTCAGTTGTCATGTTGCCTTTTGTTCATCTGACGGATGTTCTCTGAAGGCAAACCAGTATTTGGTTGCATGTTGGAGTGTGTGCGTGCGTGTGTGTTTGTGTGTGTGTGTTGATGTGAAAGTGTCTTTCTTTGCAGGTGGTGGTTCACATTCCTCTCTCTCTCTCGCACACACACACACACACACATGCACACTGACCATGGGTCACGCCCAAGTCCGCCTGAACAAATGACCAAGAATAAAACGGTGACGAGGTCTTTGCCCACCTCTCCCGTGTTGTCTGTAATGGTTCACATCAATCACAACAAACTGCCCCACCCCACCCCACCCCAGTGACTTGCCCTCCCTGCACTACTAGTGCCAGTGGAGCACCACTGCTCGCAGATGGTTTCCTAATGGCAAAGCTCTGGCACGCTGCTTATGGATCACTACACCTCCTGCAGTCAGCCATGCAACTCATGGCAGCTCTAATGATAAAACCAGCTGGAGCGTGCGGCGCAGGAAATCAGCAGTGTGTGTATGTGCCGGGCGTGGGCGTGTGAGACAACAGGGTCTTAATGTTCAACTCCAAATGATTCGTTGTGTGTCGTGCAGTCTTTTGTCATTTTCAAATTTAAATTTTTCATCAGTTCCGTGGTGATGTATGCTTATTAAACGTTAAATGTCAGATTTACAGATCACCTATTTAGTTTCTTCATCTACATTGTCTGTCTGAAGCAATGAATTGTTTTATTAGCTGCATGTTTGTCTCCCCGTAGGTGATCGCTGGATACCGTTTCCATTCAGTGAATGAATTAATAGTTACACCGTCAAATATCTGATGGACATGAGCGAATGCTTGCCTCTGTTTGATGTTTATTACCTGTCTCCACCTGGGATGCATTTTATTTTGGAAGTCTGAAAAACAACAACAAACTTTCCTTAAGTTTCTTACTTCTCTCTTGAAACAGACTGTGACCTCAGCACCAGGTCGACATTATCTCTATAGGTACAGTACATCCTTCATGTCAGTATGACTCAGACTACACAAACTTTCTGCAGGAGGTGTTTGTGCAGCCAGTTCTGTGTAACTCTGACATTTGGGTGGTATTTCCACCTCTAGCCCTGGATGAGTTTGGCCTTTTGAGGACCTCCAGTCAGCCCTTAATCTCCCCATGCTCCTAATTCACAAGATGACCAGACGTGGCGCCACTAGTGGATGTCGTCTTGTATGTGTTTGGGCAAATGTATGGGTTTTAGTTCATATACAGTATATGCATGCAGTGCACACTAGATCACTGGTCCCTCTTTTTGTAGAAGCCAACACACACACACACTCTCTATAAAATGATATTTCAGTTTTAACCTTGATCTTGTTAAATACACATTTGTCTTCTTCTTCCTACTAATAACAATAGTAATATTAATAGTAGTAGTACCAGTAGTAGTAATAATAACATCAACAAACAATACTAATACTCCTACTAATAATGTATTTTAAAACTGTTTTTCAATATATTTTATTTATATATTTCTCAAGTTACATTGAGAAATATTTCGTATTAGTACTTTTTTCCTTTTTCCTTCCTACTATCCATCCATCCATTTAGTGTGCTGCTGAATGTTGTCTTCCACTTGTCAGGTTTATTCACGCCAGGGGAGTTTCAAACTGTCCTGCTGGTCCAGATCACGTCAGACTGGTCGGTGAACTGAATTGAACACTTTACGACTGTCTTCTGTGGAGCGACTGTGTGTCCACACGCTCGTCATTAGCTTATTAAAAGCTGATCGTCAGCGCTGATAGTTGAATGCGTATGCGGCTCTCGGCTTGTTCTGCTGCAAGTGTTTGTGGTCCAACGAGAAAGAGGGAGTGAGAAAAAGAAGAGACAGAAGGTCTGAGTGACAGAGAGCGCTCAGGGGGAAAAGGCAGAAAAGGAAGGACAATGGAACTAACGATGAAAGGAGTGAAGAAGTGATAGAGCGCTAGATGACAGGAAGAGGACAGAAGGACCCCGGCTCCCACTGCTGTCGCCTGTGGTGGCAACGACACACACCATGACTCTGCACTAATTTCACACTCTCATTAACTCCCTTCCTGAGGAGCAGACACCAACCAAGACACATGTAAAGAGCAAGAGTTAGAAGGTGAAACTGACTATCTTTAAAGAAGTTTTCATATATTCTGAATATTTCTGAGGGCGTCCCAACTGATTTGGCAGTGCCGTGTGGCTCTTGTTAAAGACAATATTCGAGGACTGTTAGGACTAGTTTTCTGTCTTACCATTAAAATTCATTGTGTTGTATCATATAGCATTCTCATAGAGAATGGTGAAGTTGGGGCGTTGGACTTTGGTGCTTTGTTACCAATTCAATATGCATATTACTTCAAGTAAAGTTCAACATTGATTTGGTTGGAAAGCAGAATAAAGACTAAAGTTTTCTTTCAACAATAATATCTGCATCCAAGAGACTGTTAAATTGCAGCATGGACTTTTTCTGGAGTCTCACCCACACATACTGTACGTGCAGACACTGCTTGGCTCTGCCAGTCCTTGCTCTCTTTTCTAATCTCTTCTGTCGTTCAGGGGGATTTTCCCTCAGTAAATACCACCCTGCATCCCGCCTGCCCTCTTCTTCCATCCTACATCCATTAAAAACTGGGAGCATAGTTGGGAATCAGAGGGAGAGAGGATTTTACACTGGAAAGGTCAGGGAGAGGGAGAGATAAAGAAAAGAAGAAGAAACAAACAAACAACAGAGAGAGAGGAGACAAGGGAGCAAAGGAGGTAAACACAAAAGGAAAATGATAAAGAAGAAACAGACAGGTGGGTTGAAAGTAGAACAAGATAAGGGTGAAAGTAAAATATGGAGGACTAGAAAGCCTCTTAGAATAGGTATGCTGGATAACACACACACACAGACCACGTACACAGGATACTGTAAATGGAGAGAACCCAGGGTAAACATCTCATGACCGACCTTTACAACTCTGATCAACATTCATAATCAATGATTTCTTCTATTTGTGCACATTTGTAATCCATCTGTATACACATAATACACATAACCATTTGACCAGTAACCAATATAAGAAGTAAGTAAAAGTTGTTAAAAGTAAAAGTTGTTAAGCTGGATGTTTCACCTCTGATAAAAGTCCTTTCATACAAATAAAAATACAAACAGATTACTTTTTCCTCGCCAATGGCACTTCCTTCAAAGAGTATTCCCTCATCTATAGTGAAATAAAAGATAGGTTCCGGATTAAAATAGGTTAACAGATTAAAAATAGGTGCTGACACAAACATAGAAGCAATAAGCTACAAATATGTCTCGTGAAAATTAAATGATAAAAACACAAATATAAAATAAAAAGATAAGTCAGGCGAATGAAGAGTGGATTTAAATCATATGTCATGATAACTTCAAACTTTATTACAAAACACAAAATGACCTCTTTGCAGCCCACCTGCAGTTGGGAATAATTGTTTTAACCTCTTGGCCACACACACACACACACACACACACACACACACACACACACACATACACACACTGAGTATGCTCTATTGTTACAAACTCCGCTGGTTTTATCATTTTTCCAAAGTACAACTTTAGCATGGCACACACAGGTGATTCACTAATTGTTGCTGTGAATGTCAGAGATGGAGATTAGATCCATCGTTGTGGGGGGCTTTTCTCCAGCTATAGAATGTGGATAAACTCTTTGATTGTGTTTATCCATCCCATAATGGATTCAGACTGGGTTCCCAAGGTAACCCCGTCCAGCCGAGCATTGGGAAGCAGGCAGTCGGAGCTTAAGGGGAGTCTAGTTTGTCTGAACGCTCAGCAGTAGACTTCTTATTAAGTCAGCTTTGAAGGTCTTAGGTCTACTTGGGGAGAAATAGCGGATCCTGGGAATTGTTGCCAGCTCAGATTACCGGCAGACATTGTCCCAGGACACAAAGACAAACAAATACCATCAACAGACAGATCTCTGAAGCTTGTCCAGATGACCAGGTCACAATCAACAACAACAGATGTTCACAAAGTCATGCTGTCGCCTGTGATTGGCTGTTTGATCAGATTGTGTCCTTACAGGATTTGTACGTTTTAAGTTGGCCATAAACAATCAAAGAAAAACTTTCTGTCCTTCGGAGAGTACCACCAAGGTGAAGACTTGTGCCAGCGATAGGTGATTTACAGATATTCTCTTCCCCGCTCCCTTCCTTCTCTTTTAAAATCCGTCTTTCTCGTCCCTCCCTCCATCGTCCGATCCTCCGACAACATGAGATGCCACTCTGTGTTACTGTCACATGAGTGAGTGCCGGCCCCCCATCACAGCAGCCTTTGATTGGCCAGGCCTTTCCAGGTCGCTGAGCTGCTGCCTGATAATAACCTTGTTTGATTGCTGGAGCAGAGATGTAATTGATTGATCTGCCTACCCTGTCTGGGGCAGGTCTTCTGAAGTAGCCTGAACAGATAGGGAGCGAATGCTGGCATTTGTGTGTGTGTGTGAGTGTGTGTGTTCCTCCACGTACCGACACACAGCTGTGTTTGTGTAGAACAGAGTGTAACGTGCAGCGGCTGTGGTGTGTTTTCTTCTTAAACTCCTCCTGCCACTTCGGCCTTCAATGAAACAAAGCCCAGCGACCAATCAACAAGTCATTAGACTTCATTAAAATTCTCCATCTCCCTCTGAAAGGATTGTTTGTGATCTTTTAATTGGTGGTTACATAAGTTGGTCCATCTTTTTGGATAGTTCATTAGTCTCAAAGATGGATGGTCTAAACTCAGCGCAGCATTTAATCCCATGGCGGCTAAGCCAACCCCAGATGCTTCGAAGAGACAGCGTCTCACAATGAATAATATGTCTATGTGTGGTGCTTCCATTTAGCTGGGTTTGATTTGCCATTGGGTTATTAATTACGACCATGTCTGACTCATCTCATGCTGATTCATCTCATGAATACCAGTTAATTTGCTGTACATCTATTTCTACGGTTTTTGGTCCCTTTTGTTCCAACTGATTTTCACCGCTGGACGTTTGTGCACTGCAGAAATGAAGATGAAGGGGGAAACTAAACTCTGAAAAGAGCACTACATGCATTTATAAAGAAGATGGATGTTTCTCCCCTTTCATCCTTCCTCTCCCATCAGAGCTGGTTTGATCCCCAACCAGTCACGCTGGAGTTGTAGTGTGCCCAGTCTAACTGCTCCATGTGGTCAAGGCCATGTCCACACCAAGACAAATCTAGGTGTATTCACACATGTTCATTTTTCCAATGGATGTTTCGTCCATGAACCAGCGTTTTGGGAGCATGAATATGCAACTTTTTGAACCCAGCTCCAGAGTGAACAAATTTTAAAACCCTTGCCTTATTGTGTTTACAACCCATGCGCATCTTTCCTGAACCGATGACGGCATAGCTCCACCTCTCCGTGAACAGGCGTTCATATTCATATTCTCTGCCATCTTCTTCTTTGTCTGTGTTTGTCTTATTCCCTGTTTTTCTATATAGCTGTGGCAGCGTGACAGCGCCACGTACAGGCCTAGCATATGTTCTACAGTGGTTTTGTGTGGAAACACATTTCTTGAGTCTGTGGAAACATCGTGCCCATCTCTGTGTGGACATGGCGCACAGAACTCTGCAACATTCCTTAAGGCTTGATGAGCAGATAAATGTTCAGCAAAGCATTCTCTTCTATAAAACTGTTCTCAAATTCATTACATCCACCCAAAATAGATCTCTCGTCCACAACAATGAAGATTGGAAAGCTATTTTAGCCCGAATAGGACAGAGCAGACTATAAGTGGGTAATGAACAACAGAAGGAAGGTGGGCAGAGGAGGGAAAATCCATTATGTTTGATGTTAGTGTCTCTCCCAGGCAGCGAATGCTGTCGGAAAAACCCTGTGAAATAACATTAGGAGCATCTTGTAATGTGATTCCTGCTATGTGAATATGAGATTTCTAATGGATTTGAGCACATTAGAGCAGTCTTTATCTGTAGTATTTATTCCCCCTTGGATTCAAATGCAATTTGCTAAGTATGACATTTCAGGCTGCAAAACTTGCTTTCAGGCGGGAAGGGATGTGGGGGTGGATCGTATTATTATTCCTAGTTGCTTCATAAGATACATCTTTGAGGAACCTCATTTGTGACAAATTAGCATTTTGTGTGAGAGTGAAGTTCTTTTTGTGGTACGTAGAGATGTATGTGACAGAGGAAAATAGCTTAGTCAGGACCTTACTTGTATATGTGAGCGTGCACGCATATCCTTATAAATTATTGCATCTTTTTGTAAGACGATTGCATTCAGTTCTTGAGATACTGGCCGGTGGATGGGACAATGGCTTCAGACATACTTTTTCTGTGCATTCTTGTCAGATATTCTGACCACTGACCACATCAGCCCCAAAAATACGAAGTGCATTTTGCTTCGAAGCACTGCAGCTTCAGTCAGATTATTTCCACGCCACAGCTGTATGTCATAGTAAATCATGAGGAATTGTGTCTGCATGAGTTCTTTGATACAGTGGTAGAGACATTTTCTTTCACAGGAAACAAGCTGAGCCCACAGACTTATCTTTCGGGTAAATGCTTCTGATTTTGGAACATCCATGTGTGAATCCACTTTAAATCAGCAATCTCGGACCCCCATATATCACTATTGCACACTGTATGTTGTATAAGTACATGTCCTTGCGTTTTAGACAAAAATGCATCTGACCTGACTGACTTTCCACTTTTAAAACAAACCGAACAACCAACATATTCTTGGACATTCCGTCCAAGAATATGAAACTGTTACTGGTGAATGAAATGATTTCTTAAATTCCCACTGCTTACATTATAAAATGACACAAATATTGGTTCATCTTCAATTTTTCCGACACCCTTACATCTGTCTCTGACTGATTGGGATCACAGCATCCCTGATTAGCATGTACGTTCACTTGTTCCTGCCAACATTTCCGCAAATTGTCCTAAATCAGCCAATGTGCTGCACTCAGAGCTCTCTGCTGGCTTAATGAGGTAGATTAAGAAGGAAGTCTTTAACCCCTGTCGGAGACACACACACACACACACACACACACACACACACACACTCACTGGTTAGGCATATGTACTCATCACAAGCAAATACGCATGAACACATACACACACAGTATCCAACACACACACACACACCCTGTATTTCACTAGATAGGAAATGGAGTGAGGCCATTATGCAAATGTCAGGTGTCAAGTGTAAATGAGATTGGAAGGATGGGAAACAGAAGTATTGAATATCACACCGGCTCCCTTGGCAACTACACCGAGGTAATGAGAGCATTCCAGGACTGATGCTGGCAAAAGCCTTCTTTATTCTGGAAGGCAGCAGAGTGAAATAGAACAGGCCTGTAGTTGATCTAGGAAAGAGTAGATAGCAGTGGCTCCTGTCTCACAGTATTAATAAGGTGCTGCTCAGGTTTTTCCTCACCCACTTCATGTTCTAGATATGAACCAAGACACGAGGCAGCCTGTGAGAATAGAACTCTACCTCGCTCTTCTTTTATCTGACAATCGAGAGAGTTGTGGCTGGAGAGATGCGTGTAATGACTCTCATGCTTGTTTATATGATTGAGTTGTATCTTTTTATCTTTTTTAAAACACAGGCAATCTTTGATTGAATATTGGAGACAAATCCTTTTGGGTCTGAGACATTTACACATTGGCATTTGTACCTCTCCCCTGGCCATCCTGTTAGCTGACAGACTATTGGCAGATCCTTTATGTACCCATATGGCCACAGACATTAAAAAAACACACACTCTCCTGTCAGTTTTTGAAGTGAAACACACAAAGTTAAAGGTCAGCTCAAGCTCAAGGTTGTCTCGCTCCTTTAAGAGCACCTTTCAAGTGGACACACATGTTCACACAAGACCAAATCATGACACAGAACAAGCAGACTTGGGCAACCATGAATAATTTAACCCCTAACATTGTATTTCCCCCCGCAGCAATGTATAGCAAAGGTGTGTTTTCAGTGAGTGCACTGGAGACTTGTCCAGAGTGTATCCACCCACCCTATATGCTGTGAGGTGTGTATCCCAGTGCTGTGTGTATATGACGGCTATCAGAGCTGTAGGCATGACAGACGCTCGGCCCCTACAGCTGACGTGCTGAAATTGCTTTTTGTTGGCCATCTCAGATGAGACCTGTCACCTCACACCCCTCCAGGTCTCACAAACGGTGATGGAGACATTTCTGTGAGGTGTCACCATCAAGGGTTCACGCTTGTGAGGGGTTTCGTGTTTCTGTCTAAACGGGGTGTTCATAATGGATAATAGTCTGCTTTCCATCCTGGTGAATTTTCCACATTCAGAATCATGCCAACCTCACACTCGTCTGTCCTCTTCCCACCTGTCACCACCTCACGTCCTCCACCTCCCTTGTCACCACAGTCATAGCTTAGCGAGGCCCTCAGTGTATCACCACTAGCTCTCTGTATGCTACTTTCTCTTTTTAGATTCAGTCAGGCTTCATTGGAGCCCCGGGAACCATTACAGTTTACTGTCAGGACGCCACTGGACGGATAGGCATATGCATACATGAAGGCCTAAATGGAAATGGAAGTCTACGAGTGGGAAGAGAGATGAAGGGAAGGTATGGCAAGCGTGCGTATTGAATTGGTGCCATGGACAGATAACTGCGATGGAGTGGTAAAAATAGAGAGAGGCAGGGGGACCGGGGGGAGAACGGGTGAGAGAACCATGAGGAGTCTGAAGCATTGCGTTGGGTAAGCCGCCAGTGATGACAGCAGGAGAGAAAATGAAACGAAGCGAGGGAGATAGGGTGGAGGAGATTTGACGTATAGGAGGTGATTAATGAAATAAAAATATTTTTTATCAGAAGTGAGTGTGATGTGAAATGATTCTGCACAAACGTTAGATGTACGTAGACGATACAGCAGAATGCTTCTATACAGTGCCGGCGGTATGGGGACGTGAGATGAAAATAATTCTCTTATGCTGAAGAACTGTTTCTCTATATGCTGATGGTTCATTGAGAATATTATATTTCAACAGAACTGACTGGTATGAGAGGTGTGGGTTCATTCCGGAAGCTGTGGTGTTGTGACTACAGAGTGATGGTTTAGTTGGCAACATTCCCCGTTGACCTTATCCTGCCTGCAACTTTCCGTTCACTGTTCCCTCTGGGCCATAATAAGATACCTCATGTTCTTCTTAGCTGCCAGCACAGGTTAAGTGT
Source organism: Aeoliscus strigatus (assembly GCA_901007665.1). Classification (NCBI taxonomy): domain Eukaryota; kingdom Metazoa; phylum Chordata; class Actinopteri; order Syngnathiformes; family Centriscidae; genus Aeoliscus; species Aeoliscus strigatus. The sequence continues at coordinate 18,038 of CAAKHB010002498.1, forward strand.
TTTTTCTAGTAGTTTTCAGATTCATTGAAAAGTGCCTTCCATCTCACTGTGTTCTCCCAGGGAAAGATCCCATTTCAGAGTTGCTGAGTCATTCACTGAACCAGCAGTGGCCTTCAGTTGCTCAAAGACCGTTTATTATGTATTTGTTGCACTCTCATGTTTTGTGAATTTGTTTGCTGTCTGACTCTGTGAAGTCAATTAGATTATAGCCATTGTAGCATATACTGTAATATATTTAATTAGAACAAAAGCCCCCATACTCTTTCGCGTTTCCTCTCGGTTTGCAGCCCTAAATACCAAAAAATCACTGGTCTCGACTCTCGACATCTGAGAGATTAGCATTCGAGAGACCTGTTTACAGCATCACAATATAAACAAACAAACCAAAATAGGCAAGCAGAATAAATTGGGAGGATTTACACAGCATCATTCCAAACTTGCTTTCACCTTGTTTTGTGGTTAATGAAGAAAAACAAATCCAAACTGCTACACATTGAGCGTGTAGAGCGTGTCTAATAAAAAACGTTTTTTACTGGCATTCACTGGCAACATTTTGGATGGAGCTGTAACATAAACCAACATTACAGTCTAACTGGTAAAACTTCATCCAAATATCTTTACTATTAAATTGATAGCCTGCTGTGTGGAGTGACTTTCCACCTTGGGCCATGGTGTTGTCAAAAATGTCTTTGCTACCAAGTTGTGGAAGAATCTGTACGTGTCAGACACCGACCCTTGACTGTGACTCTAGTAATTACGCGACTGAATCTTACTACTTTACGTTGAGACACTTACAGTCACCAAATGCACTTAAACGGGCAGAAAACATCTTTCCTGCCGAGACAGTGATCATGACAAAATACTTTAGTCTCTGCATGTATGGAGTGTGTTGCATTGACTATGACTACTAGACTTTGACTTCATCACTCATGGACAAAGACTAATGAGAGCGATAGCCTTGGCTAGAATTAGACAGAGATAAGGAGATGGAGGGTGAGAGCACACTGTAGGAAGATGGAGGAGTAGGCCAGTAGCAGCATTAAGATGGTAATTTGTCTTTGAGGTTCTGTGGTATTGGTGTCCGCAGCGTCAGCTAAACAAGGCCATCTCATTTCCTGTTGTCTGCAGGAAGCAGCTGTCTGCTACTGCTACCACTACTCCTGCTACGCACAGCCCCTGGTCATCAATCTCCCCTGTTTTAATTGGTCTGCACCACACTGCGACACACACACACAAAATGACAGAACTAGGCAGAGACACACACAAACAATACAAGTGTCGGTGCAACTGCTGCAGATATACCTTCTCACAACTAATACCAGTGTAGTGCAATATTCAACTTTTTATTGGGGGGGTGTCATAAATGTTTGATGTTCGGAAAAAATGCTCAAGTGAGAAACAGTTGTTGGACTGTTTGTGAACGTTGGCGTTTAACGATACGATCCAATGGTCACACACACCTGGATGTTGCGCTGGTGTGTTTGTGAGCAGCGAGTGGGAGGGCGGGGGGACATTAACCATAGTATACCCACTGCATACTACACCACCCTGCTGGTGTTTTATGTATAATGTGTGTAGCTGACCTGACCCGTTTTAATTTAACATTGAAGGATTCTCTCCCAGTGACAGTCTATTCTCTCTGCCATCTATCATGGTGTGTAAACAGTCTATGGAGGGTTCCGGCAGACCGGACCTCTGTTTTATACCCTATTAGCCTCCTTTGGCCCAGGAAAGGTCCTGATTTCAAAGCCAATTTATATCTGCTGCTGTAAGCATGTGGACCGTCATTTCCACCTTTGCACCTTCCTATTACAAACCTCTCCCCCCACACACACACACACAATGATGATGATGATGCAGCAGCAGCGTCAGGGTGTAAGAGCAGGGTGCTCTGTCAGAGGTGTGGGTGGTGTGTGGGAAGAACACATGCATTTCACTCAGCACTTTGTCACTTGCAGTATTGTCACATTAGAAAATAAAAGCTGGCTATATTCAACCATATCTTCCACTTTATCTCCTCACACGCTAATCTTGGGCAGATTTCAGACAGTATGTTGGGAACTGAATTCTTCCTCGAAGCCATATGTCTGGAGGCAACTGGTCTTGTGGTTCAAGTGGGCCGAGGAAGCTGACACATTGCCATCTAGTGGTGGAGATGGAGATTGCACATATTCGCTTGAAGACATTTTACCTGATACACTTAGATGAGGATGATCATGTCATTTAATTAGTTTGACAGCGGCATGGATTGATTTGGAGGCTGCATCTTGTAGTGCACTGGGATATATTTAGATATATATGTTATATGAATTTTGTCAAACCTAAATAAGACAAATACTGACATCTTAGTAGTCTAAATTGACCATGTCACAGATGCAGTAAAAAAAAAACATTCATGACAAAATACTTTGTTTTGTCAGCATCATCCAGGTCTACCTCATGAACTTGCAAGAGAGTGTGGTGTAACTGATGCGCCTTGTGGACGAGAACATATTCTGAATTGATCCAGAATGCAATTTTTTCCTTCATCAAACTTTTCTAATTTTCTTGTGCTCTAAGGCTCTGCAGCTTTGAAATCTCAAGAGATGCTCTTTATATTACAGAGTGTGACTTCATTAATTTAACACTGCTGTAGAAATAAGTAAGCGATGTGTATTGAAGTGTAATATTCCCTGAGAATCAATACCGAATGTGCAGTTGAATAACAATTAAAATCTGCCATTCCAACATTTATCGTGTGATCCATTGGAATGAAAGCTAATGTTGGTTGTGCAATAAAACCCATTAAGTGTCTCATCCATTAAAATCCTTTAATGACTTTGAATCTTGTTCCAAGGTGGCTGGGTACAGCTGCAAGTAAGAATAATTGCAAATAGATAAGTGCTTTCAAGTGTCGCTGGATGCGTGGTATTGATGTATCGACGTGTGGGTCTACATTTTTATGTCAGTCCATGGGTGTTTGTTATGCTGCCACACTTGTCGAGCACACACACATACACAAGTCTTCCAGCTTCAGCGTGTCCTGTCCTTGGTGTTTGACAGGTCTTTCTTAGAACGCTCCTCGTCTGGGCGGTGAAATCCAAATTCACCATAGCTAGTTTCGTGCCTGTGAGGAACTCTGTGAGATTTAAAAACGCTGAGTCTCTAATCGATCCGAGCACACTCTTATTCCGCTGCCTTTCGTAAATCTTTGTCTTCATCCCGTTTCTCTTTCGGCATCATTGCTGCAGCAGATAGAGATGGATTATGAGGTTCCAGCCCTTTAGATTTCAACAAGCCTTCACTTTCCAGAACGGGGATGGATAGAGACACATCTTTGCCCTTGTTCGTTCTCATTTGTTTCTGTTACCTTCAAAAAAAAACCTTTACTTTCTATGAATAATCAGAGAAATGCAGTCAGCTCACTCATTAGCCAAATCCCTGTTGGTATAAATACAGTTTGCCATTCAGGAATGTTATTTCCAGACATACATACACATAGGGGGTGACATCTATAATTATCTCACTCCAAACCCAAGGCTCTGACATCTGTTTCCTAATGACAGATAATTACATGCTGTCAAGCGCAATCATCAGGACTCGCAGCTTGGAAACAGAATTTGAACTGTTGCAGATAGGATGGATCCCAGGAAGAAGAAACACCTTGAGGGGAGCACGAGGATGGTTCAGCACGTTCGCTCTGACTTTCATGTCTGTTTATGTGAATGTGCCTGATGATTTCCTATCCGGTTCACATGGACGGACATTTCTGTGGCCCCTGATAAAACAACCCTGTCTGCTAACATTTGAACTGAAACTGGTCTTTTGACTCTTGGGGTCAGCCGAAAACAACACGGACACATCATTAACGCATAGCAAACATTTACTCAACCCCATTTAGTGTTTACGCTCTTCTTTAGCTCTGCTTCTGGTCTCTGAACTCCCGAGGGAAATATCGTTTTAGATGCTAATTGCGAACAAAGACATTAGCTGCTGGACAAGTTGCGCAGGGCAAAAAAGATTACACATTTGTGTGAAATTTCCAAACTAAAAAAAAGGGCTAAGAATAGTTCAAATAAATGTTTGATTCCTGTTTTACCGTGGCCTTATGTTTCCTATGGTCTGTAACGTTACAGTCAATTTTAAGCGGTCGAATTCTCTTCTTGTAATGTAATGCGTGCCCACCGTTCCACCCTTTGCGTCATGTCTCACTAAATGTCTGCATATGTGTAGATAAGCAGATTATTTAAGGTTATTAAGATTTCGCACACTGGTGTGAGTCCATGCTGTGTCGCCATGTCTGAGGCGCTTTCACAGCATCTCCTTAGCAACTTGGCTCATGCCTCCGTTATGTGCAGCCACCACATGGATCGTGAGTGTTTTTCTTTTGTTTTTTTTCTGTGAAGGGCTGTCACATTTGGTCCAATCACAACTGACGTATAAGTGGCCTGATGTCTTGAATGGTTTAAAAGCATCTGTGGAATCAGTAATGGCTGTTTAAGTTAATCGAAGGCCATTTTTATCTGTCGATAAACTGGCTTTCATTTTGTTGCCAGTATGCTTGTGATGAGACTAAATGCTGTTACCTGTACATTTATTCAACATTTGATGGGTTTCTCCTACTTTCAACAAACTGTGCCCTTTCAGGTTCTCTTTTTTCCAAACACTTCTAGCTTAAATATTCATCTTTATTCATCATTATTAGAGAAGAAAACCAAACAAACTACAGTTTCATGTATCATGAGGAGGTTCATGACAAACAGGTGAAAATGTCAGTTAAGAGCTAAGTGCTAAGAGATAAGAGTTAAGTCAAGCTCAGCTTCAAGGGATCAAATGAGTCTGGCTGTCATTTCTCAGTGAGAATCCACATTCTCTCACCAACCCTTTCTTTTTTTGATTAAGTGTAAAGGTTTCAGTGAATGTCTGTACGGCTCTCAAAGAGTTGCTGGGATTAAGGATTCACATTAAGTTCAAGAAAGTATGTGTGCATTCTGTTCTGTTGTGTTTTAGCCAAGCTTATCTGCTCATTATTTCAAATGATCACTCTGATGCCTCTAGCTGCAGATCATGTTTATTTAATACTTTCTGAAAATGTATGTAACGTGTCAGAGATATACTTTTTTTTTTTTGGGGGGGGGGGTCTGTCCCAATATAATATGGTGGTCCTGTTCCAGATGGCGGTGTGGATAGACCAAGTAGTTTTACTGCCCTGCCTCTGCTACATTACTCAAACGTTATCACCCCTGCTACAAAAATCCATCTGTGCTCACACACTTACGAGAAGATCCATCATCCTGGCGCTCGTCTGGAAACAATGACAATAATGACGGAGCGAGATGCATTTTTACAGCACATTTTAAGAACACCATGCAACTTTTGTGATGACTGATTTTTGAAAATGAAGTTGTCAGCAGGAATGATACTTTTGTTTGCTGGTCAAAGCTGAGTGTTCAAGTTCTACTTATTCAAACAGAGAAGCTGTAGATATGGCACCCGTTGTTTTTGCAAGCTTGCTGATTTTAATGAGGCCACAGAAGAGTTGCGCCTACTTAACTTTCTGTTGTGGTAGAGTTTCCGGGGGAATCAATGACGGATTTAGAAAAGGTTTAGATTCCCCGCTCATTTTTGTCTCTCTCTTGCTCACTCACACACAGGCAAGCACACACACTGGCCTCCACAATTGCTGACTAATTGGGTAGAGATGCTGAGTGGTGTTTTCTTACTGCTCGTGCTCCTTGCCCTTGTTTCCACATCGGACACTGCAGAGGACAGTTTGTATGAGATGCATTTGTTTGTAGTTCCTGCATAGATTCAGAATGAGAATTCGAGAATCAAATCTGTTTGTTTAATTTGTTTATTTTCAAGTGTGTGTGTTGTCTTGGTTTAAGGTGCCAAATATCAAACTTAGAATAAAAATATCAAGAGTAAATAGTCAAAGATTAAAGACACTGCACTGTTTGTAAAAAGACTGGACACACGTCAACATATGTGTTGTTTTCTCTCTTGTCCTTCTACAAATTTAGGTCCTATGTCTTATGAAAAAACCCGCAAACCGAGGCATTCTCCATAGATATGTAGAATTTGCAAAGCGTAAAGACTCAGGCCAGAGATACTTGTGGGTTAAGAACCCATCTCAGGTGTCTGGCTGTTCTTATGTTTGTCTGTGTTACACAGGTTCATCCAGGAGATTGAGATGAACATGGGGCCAGGACAGGCCAAGCAGTGCCAGCTCCGAACATTCCTCACCTACTACATCAACGACCTGTTCCTCAACCAGGTAAGTGAACTGCTGCTTTTTGTCCAGCGCTGGAACATTTGAACTTTTCCCATTAATACATTTCAACCTATTTCTTTTTTTATGAGACTTCAACCCGGCCAGCGATTGAAAGTCTTTTCTTATGTTGACACGATTTACGGAAAATACAAAGTTAAGACATATTTTTAATTCTGCTTTATGCTGTCTGACCTTCACACTGCATCGTGGAATTTCAACATTTCTAGTTGATAAAGCAATTAAGGAGCTAAACCTTTTTTCCAGGTTCTCATTCAAAAGTAGTTTGAATTAAAAGACACTGTCATGAATCATGGTGCCTTTAATTTACAACTCTTTGGAACATTTTCACCCAGAGGAAATGACAATTCATAACAAGTGAGAAACTTAAATGTTAAAGGAAATTGGACTCAAATGTGTTGATTCAGATTTGGTGCTCTTCTCTTTGCCACATTGGACCTTTAGGTGCGAACAGAGATCAACAAAGAAATAGAGGTGGTCAGCAAAGCAGCCGATCCCTTAAAGATCCTCGCGAGTGCTGATACTATGAAGGTGCTGGGTGTCCAGAGACCTCTGCTGCAGGTGAGCAGCTAGTGCTGTACATCACTGACCGAATCACCGACTGAATAACTGACTAAATCACAGACTGATTCAGCGACTCAATCGCAGACTGACATAAATGGGAGTAAGATCTACTGTATCATCTGTATTGTAGTAAGTAAGTGTTGTATGTTTGTTGTAATATACTGTCAGTCCACATGTGAGCTGTCAGAGATGCTCGGAAAACCATTTCTCCTTTGTACCTCGGTCGAGTGGAGGAGGATTGGATAGAGAACACTCACCTTACATTCCTCTGTGATCTCTGTTCTCAGTCAGGAAGAAACACACACAGACACACACACACACACACACTCTCTTTTCCCGTCTCAGTGAGCTCTCAGATCATTATGACTACCCTGCCACCTATCTCACAGGGTCGTTATTGCAGCTGAAATGGTGCTTGATCTCTGGTTTTAGGAGGTAAAATAACACACATGCACACATCTTTATCACATGATCATCATCAAATTACAGGCATTAAAAGGGAATCCAATACAATGTATTTAGTCTATACCTATTCTGAGGATATCCACCTGTTGACCGCTGGGATCGGCTCCAGCACGGCCTGCGACCCGTAACGGGATTAAGCAGAAGAAGATGGATGGATGAATGAATGAATATTTAGAGGGTTACTTGTCCACACAAAGTCCATGTATACAAATGTATGTCCTTGTAACAATAGCAAAATTCACAAATATGCGCACACACTTGGCATCTGTCTTTCTGTTCTCAACTTCGATAAGACTCATTCCGTGACTGTTTATTTCTGGCACGTCGTTTGGCGATGCCAGCTGTGTTTTAAAATCATTATTCTTTGTAAAATGCTCAATTCATTTAAAGCAGACAAAGCAAATCTTCTTCCTCCTCCCTGTGTGAACTCATTAAATGAAGCTTTAGTGTCTGTATGTGCAGATATTTTTAAATAACCACCTCTGATATTTGCAATGCAAATACACTCAAGATATATCGCTTAGAATGACATTTGTTCAAAGAAACACTGCAAACTAACCTCATCAGTGTGAATTTAATTCAGAATATCTCTCTGGCTGCCACCCATTTAAGCCCATAATGGAGTTTTTGTTTGTTACTTGTGACGGCTTCAGGATTCAGCAGCACCAAAGTTGAGACCCAGTCAGTTTGCAGGATTCGGTTCAGTCTCAGCTGTCAAACATTGTGAAGCACTGGCTCTTTCTGTCTGCTGATAATATTGTAAAATGTATCATTACCATTGACAAAACTGCCTATGATGTGTTTTTGTCCGTGCAGTTGTCAGGGAAGACAGTTCCCCACAGAGGGAGTTTGTTTGTGTTGCAGATCTTGAATATGTGTTTGTTCTCGTGCGTCTGTTTGTTTCTGTCAAAGTCTGTGTGCCTGCTTCTCTCACAGGGAGGGAACATCCGTGGCAGTTCATTACAGAGAGAGAGACCGTGGGCGTTTGGAGTTCAGCAGGGTTTGTTTACGGCTCGGGCCCCTCCTTAACGAGAAGTGCAGCATCTTGCTAATTATGCTGCTGCGGCTAATGAGCCTTTCGGCTGTTAGTGGGGAGCGTAATGAAACACTTTTTGGGCGGGGGGGGGGGCGCTTTTTCCCATTTTTAATTGGGCAAAGTGAAAGCGCTGTCCGCACTTCTTCTCCTGCCATTCACTTTCCAGGATCAGGATGGCATCTGTGTGCGCTTTTGTTGCTTGTGTGTGGCCGTGTTTCTGGACTCCAGTTGGAAAGCCGTCCCACTGTTAACTTTGATGGCCTTCATCCACGGTATCTGCTTTGACAGGCTGAGCTCCTCCACAATCTGTAGTTTTTGTTCAATTGTGTGTCATGAGGGGTGTGACACTACTTTTTTCACCACCGAGTATAAACTCCTTTTTTTTTTTTTTTTTTTTACAAAGTACTTTATATCTGGACCTCCTGACTGGCCAGGGATGATCTGTCTTACTCTGTGCCTGCAATGGATGATTAAAGATTATAGTGACAGTGCTATGTAACGGTTGCTAGACTTTCCAATCATGGAACAGATGTGTGTGTGTGTGTGTGTGTGTGTGTGAGCGAGAGAGAGACAGTTTCTGTGTGTGCACATATGTACTGTATGAGCTCCCTTTAAGTGTTGTGGCGCTCTCTGTGCCAGGTGTTATCAGAGTGACACACACACACACACCACTGGCACTGGAAGCAGTGTTGCTGATGGGAGAGAGCTCCGTACTGCTACACAACATTAAACACATACTACCATAGAGCCTGGCGACGGCTGCGTACGAGAAACCACAGGGGAGCACATTTTTATAGACGCATCTGCTCTCTGTTGTGCATTAGCTTGAAATTGGAGGAAGAGCGTAGCGCTTAGCATGTGCGTCATTGCATGTTCTGGAATAGAGTTGAGGAAATTGAAGCCAAACAGAAAAATAATCACACATGCAACTGTCACACACATTCCGGAGCCAAATCTATAAACTGTGGTTTATCACCACAAACCAGTAAAAGTTTGGATGGAAAATGTCACTTTTTAAATCAATGTGATTATATTTTTATCTTTTACAAATATTTCAACTATAAAACGTATTAAAGTCAATTCAGAGGTTGAATCTGTCAGTTAAACCTCTGTGCCATCGCAATGTACATACAATAGGTACTCTTTAAACCAGAATCCTCTTTGGCTGAACATACATACACACACACACACACACACACACACACTCGACAGAAACCTGAGATCACAGTTCCAACTTTAGGAGCATCCTCTCCGCTCTACTCGACTAGCCCTATAACACCATTTGTATCATATTTGCTACTGAAGGTTCTGAGACGTCTATTTTATCAACATGATTAATACTTACCTCAAAAACAAAATAACGTTTCTGGAGGGGCTTATGTTAATAAATGTTTAATAAACATTTCACTTCCAAAAAATTTGAGGTTTTAATGTGTCAGGCTTTACAGGGCTGGCAGCTGTTTGTTTGAAATACAATCTCTCAAACATGTATCTTAACATTTCGCTAGGGCAAAGCATCGTGGTGCCATGTGTAGCGTACTTTTGGTCAAACGTTAGTAATAACACGTGTTGCACGGCGCTGATGATATACTGCACATCTCCATAAAAGCCATTTACCTTGACCCTCTATTTTACGACCCTATTGCAGTGTGAAGATAGCATACATTTCCATAGCTTTCAATTTTGAGATAGACCTGTCATATATTCCATTCCATTTACATGATATGAATTCCTTGACCCCTTTGTCACTTATATCTCCACAGTAGAACTGGCCAAAAATGATTGTAGAAACAAGAGTCAAGGTGAATAATACGCCTTAGCTTATATAATCTTTAATAAGATGCAGCTATCGCCAGGCACCAGTGCTGTCAAAGACTGAATTTACATGTCATGTAGGTATATTACTTAGTAATGATATGGTTATGAGGCTGATACTGGATGTATATTGTCCACAAGGACCATGAGATAACAGTATAGTTCAGTGAGAAAGGTTAAGTCCATCCATGTGTCTGCGTGATAGCATAGCCTTTGATGATAAGTCTTTAGAGAAGCTCTGCTGCTCAAAAACCCGAGCTAAACCAAGAATGACCTGTCGTCTTCATCTTTATTTCTTTTTGATCTTGTATATTTTGGTTGCTCCTCTCCTTTCATCTGCTGCAAGTATTCAAATTCCTTTCTTGTTTTTCTTACCAGCACGCAAACACCGTTAGCCTGTAGCAGCGCAGTGCTCTCTGTCCAGTGTTGGTGTCGCTACTGATTGATTCATTTAATTAGAGTTAGATCGAGGGGGACACAGACTAGAGGAAGAAAGTAGGATAGGGAGGGTATGGTTACTCTGCTGGATAACTCTGGAGATTGGCTCCATTTATCTTGGTCGACCCCCACCATCCCCCTGCACCTCTAACACACAGACTCACCCACTCATACGGATAAACTGTGATTATTCTTTGTTCCTCTCAGACATCTTCTTCCAAACAATAGCCACTAATTTCATCAAGTGTCACATATCATGTTTTTGTGCTAACGTGTAATGTATCGTGCTGTTCTTGGGTGATCGGGTGAACTTGTACGGTACTCCAGCCAAAAGGCGACTAATTCCATTCAGTCTGTGCACGCTGCCAGGCAGCTGTTCTGAGATATGTTTGGCTGCTAGCGGTCCGCTAATGATGTTGACCTTTTAAATTTGATATTCACATTGTTGGAGAGGAGGTGGAACGCAGGCACATATACATACACACATCTGTCTCCAGGAACTGTAATGACACTGACCTTTTTTATTTGTGATGATGTGTGTAGGCACTGCTTATTTGTGGGGCTGATCGCTTCCTGTTGATTGGCTTACCACCCCCC